>VCNE01005627.1:0-57690 GCA_009869805.1 Oncopodura yosiiana
AGCATGTAAATTCACATGCTAAATACGGCATGCTTCTGAGTATGCCTTTTCTCTAAAAGCATGTAAATTCACATGCTAAATACGGCATGCTTAGCAGAATGCCAGGCATGCTTAAATGGTAAGATTATACTAAGCTGAAATACTAATTTCATCATAAATAATGTGATGAGAAAATATTTATAATTGTCAAGGCCAAAATATTTAAGTTTCAGTTTGTGTTTATAATAAATTAGTGTCTTAGATATTTAATAAATTGTTTATTTTCTACATTATTTGTAAATTGTCTACCAAAATATCTTGTATGCAATCCTTTCGTTTCACTTTTATATGAAAGTGTGACGTCGTCGTCGAGTGATCAAGTGCATGTTCATCAGTCAGTTTTTCCATCATCAGAAATAATCAGCAGTTCTGATTTACAAGTTAGTTAAAAAACTGTAAAGGTTTTTTCCACTTGACATTGGCCACACTTTTATACAATTCCTCTAATCATATCGTGGTGAAATAAGTACATATACTAAATATCATCTAGTAGCTGTCAATTTAAAGTGAAATTGTGAAATGTCAAAAGAAAAAACTTAACTTTTACTTATATGCATGATTTTGTTTTTAATTAAAAAAGTTCGGAGAATTTTTGAATGGGTCAATAGCCTAATAACAAACGTTGTATAAAATAAACAGCAGCAGGAACTTTTATTTCTGGTGGTGATTATTTTATCATCCAGCTGCGTAGTAGTTGCTTTTGCTTTGCTCTGCCTACTACTGCTGCAATTGGAATATTTTTAATCCACTTTTTATCTATCTTGTGACAAAGTTCAACTCAACTATTATCATTTTAATAACTGTGTGTGTGTGAGTGACGTACATTAAAAGAAAAATCAGTAAATGAACTTATTATATACACTACTACTACTTCTTCCAGAACTACATACTAAAATACAATCGTTAAAAGAAAACAAACATTCAATGATATTGACCGACATCATTAAATAAAATACAGTTATTTTCCGTTGAAAACAAACAAGAAAATATATCTATATACACAAACGAAAAGGTCACATTTATTGTTTATAGAAGAAGAGTCTAGAAAAATAACCACCATTCAGTTTCCAGAAGTCAAAGAGAAAACAACCAATCTACTACAAACATCAACAACAAATATGCCTGTTAAAGTGGAATTAATTCCTCCACCTCCTGCAAATTCAAAGCAGCTTGGAGTGACACCATCACTTTTATATAATGGATCCAAATTTCAGGGCCATCAAAAATCAAAAGGAAATTGTTATGATGTCGAAGTTGTACTCCAGGTATTTAATAATATATAATTTCTTATTATATTAGCAAGTCATTTTAGTCATATTTAAATATTATATGAGATTATTCACTTCATAGTTTAATGTATAGAGAGTGAAAGTATGTAATGTGTTTTGACATCGTTAAGTTGAAGCTATTAAATTCACATAGTGTGCATTTATTGCAACCACCTGCATTCTCATTCATTCGTAATCAGTGTGCAATGACCATGACCAATTATTACTAGACTTTTAATGTAAGTCAGTAACAGTGTTTACTTGTATATGTACAATTATTATTAGTCAAAGATCTGTTGAAAACATAAAAAATGTAATGTAATCATTGACTTGACACATTGGACTTTGATACAACTAGTTCAAAGACATTTTTATAGTATATGTATTAGGTGTGTAGGAAGAAACATGAAATTAAGTATATTAGTCATATAGATAATCTTATAAAGAGAAATGAACGACTCTAAAGTTCATGGACATTGACTTGAGTTTAGAAGAAAATGTGTGTTGGCATTAATAATCTGTTTATCTGTTATATATAGCAGTATAGCACTATAAGTATGCGTCAAAAAGATCTTCTAGAATAACCGAGTTGATTGACTTTAAATGCATTCCAATCTCAATGTCATTCTTATGAATTTAATCCTTTTATGTTTTTTTTGATCATTTCAGCATGTCGATGAGGAGAATGGCTATCTATGTGGCTACCTCAAAATAAAAGGTCTTACGGATGAATATCCAACATTAACGACATTTTTTGATGGCGAAATCATCAGTAAAAAGAATCCATTTCTAACAAGAAAGGTAAATGTCAACATACAATACATTCTTTATAAAGATTCCAGTGTTCTATTCTATAATATAACTTTGAGTTTGTTATTTTTTGTCATTGTAGTGGGATGCCGATGAAGAAGTTGACAAAAAACATTGGAGTAAATTTTCAGCCTTCCATCAATATGCTAAGACATTTAATTCAGATAATTTTGATTATGAGGGATTGAAGAAAACTGATTATGTATTCATGAGGTATGAATTTTATATTTTGACATACTATTTGTATTTATTTCTATGTTACGTTCCTAATAATAGGTAATAATGTTAAATTGTTTTTTAATTAATTAGGTGGAAGGAACATTTTCTAGTGCCAGATCATACAATTAAAGGTAAACTAAATGACATAAAAGTTGTAAAATATACACTATAAAGTTTATTACATTTATAATATTTTTTATTTTCTTTCATTCTTTACGTTTACAGATATATCTGGTAAGAAGAGTTATATTTTAATTATTATTCTGTACAACAACAATATCTAAACATAATTTAATTCATTTTTATAGGTGCCAGCTTTGCAGGATTTTACTATATTTGTTTTACAAAATCAGATTGCTCGATCGAAGGCTATTATTATCATCGCTCTTCTGAATGGTTAGTGTCTTCTGAAGGGTTAGTTATTATTGGAATTGGAATAGTAAATGAAAGAGCTAATCAAAGGCTGTTGTTTTCTCTAACTATGTTTTTTTTTGCTTGTTTGGCTTTTCAAAATTAAAAATGATCCACATATTATATCGTATGCCTTTCATTTGCTCAGTCATTCTATAACTAATTAACAAAAACAGAATTTTGTTGAATTTATGTGGAAAAATTCTAGTGACTAATTAATTGTTCTTTTTGTTGTTTCTTTTATACAGGTTTCAATCGTTAAATTTAACGCATATACCAGAAAAGAGTATCCAGATTTATGAATTTAGATAATGAATTTGTAAAAAAAAAGAAAACAAATACTTTTAATTAAACAGTATATAGATATAGATATATTTATTAGAGGTCGCGTTTTACTAATAATATCCATATGCATTTATCGGATTGAAGAAATAACAGGAAAATCAACCAACCAAACAAAATAAGATAGCTTTACTACATATTAAATTATAGTGTATCGTTTCGTTTGTTGATTTATATACACTCTGAAAAGTAATACGCAAACTATTTGAATGTTTTTAAAATAATCATGGTAAATCACTTTTATGTTTTGTTGTGATTATTATTTATTACCTGAGATAAGGAAAACACAAATTAATTAATATTAATACTATTATTATTAATTACCTTTTATTGCTATCACTTTTTTATACCAAAATGTTTCTCATTTTATTATTTCGAATAGTAGACGAAGAATGTTTTGTTTTATGCAGATGATTTTAGTATGTCAGTAATTGATAATTGGAGTGTTTTTTTTATTTAACTGAATGCTTTCTAAGACATTATGAAGTTAAATTACGGTATATATTCTCATTAATTATTTTAAACTTTGAGGCTAAACAAAGAAAATTCACATCAGCAAAACAAGTCATTAGTGCCAATATATGATATACAAGATTTTTTTTACTAATTTTTTCATTTTACTTTCTGTTTTGATTTTCTACCATTATACTACTTCCAACTTTTATGAAACGGGTTTGTTTTTAAATAACCTATGAAAAACAACATTTATTATATTGTGATTATTAAGAAATGTAAGTAAGAGAAGATGTTATAATTATTATCAGATGATAATATTATGCATGTGTGTTGTAGAATTTTAATTTTAAATAAGATTGTCGTTCGGTTATTTAGTCAAAAAGTCAACGAGAAGAAATATACGTAAAATAATATTCTTGTTGAAGAATAATATAGTACATAGACCTACAGTCGCAAAAAAGCACTGGTTGTGAATTATGAGTAGGATAATTAAATTATTTATGATTGCATGTGAATTAAGAATTATTATTATGTATATACATGAAAGATTTTCAAAGGTGCAAAAACAAAACTCTCGATAAAAAGTAAAATGTAATGCACTTTGCTGTTGTGTAGTAGTAGTAGTAATCGTCGTAATATTGAAATTAATAATTTGATGTCTAACGAGAAATTCGACAAGCTGGTCTTAGTCTTTAACCGATGTTTTAATTATAAAAAGTAGCAATTCAATATATATAAAATCATTAAATTACAAATGAATTGGCAAAGTATTGTTGTAAGTTACATAATTTTGATTTTTAAATGAGACGTGACGTATTAATTAATGTCCAGTTTACGGTAACTGTTAATTAATTGATTATGAATGTAAGTAGTTTTGCGAGCATAATTAAAAAGTCAACAACAAATGTTATGCATAATAATAATGTCGTTGAAAATAAAAAGTAACAAAACTTCAAACACAAATAATCAATTTTTTTTTCTCCTTTCACTTTACACACCCTTTCTCATTTAGAGTGTTTTTTTATTTAGTCTCAAAAATTGTCATCAATCTGGATATACATATTTAGTAGCATACAAAAAGTATTCTTGGAGGAGATTGTACATACACATATATTTCATCATCTCATGAACAATATACACAATTTACATAGGATAATGCACATTCAATGATTTTGATGAACAAGTCACAGTTTTTTTTTATAATTTATAGAAAATCTATATAGAGTATTCTGATTATCGTTTCATATTATAAACATCCGTCAACAAAAACAATTGATAATATTGCGAACCTCCTCTACGACGTAGTTTTTTATACGATATTGTCAAATAATTGTACTCTACGTACTATATATTGTGTTTTTGTTTGGCATACAAAATGATTTTTACATATATATTATTTGTACGTACAGTTATGGGTTATATTCTCATTTCAATTTGTTTCAAAAGAGTAGAAAATATTTTCATTTATCATTCTGTTTCCAATAAGTATACGGCGTAGTATAATAATATTAAATACATTTTTTAGCTCTGATTTGTTTTGCACATAGAATTTGAACCAAATTAATAATAATATAGGTTTCACAAAAATAAATGATGTTGGATGTTTAAAGCTTTTCTGTTGTTTGTTGGTCAATAACATTATCGTATTCAGAAAAATCTATCAGATCTAAAAAGAAAATATTTATCATTTTTTTTGATATGTGACTACATTGTTCACCACAATACCACTGAAAATACATTTTTATATATAAAAATTAAAACAGCATGTAAGATAACGTATATTATTATTATATAAATAGTCGGTGTCGGTCAGTTCGATGAAATAACTTTTTTGGTATTTGTACATATTATTTGCACATATGAATCAACTACACATCAAAAAACAAAAAGAATTGAGATATATCAGTAATTATGCGATAATAATTAAAATTAATTAAATATATTTATATAAAGGGATTCTTTTCTTCTTCTGCGACATTTCATTATATCTATCTATCTATCATTATCATACGTTAAAAATTTCACTAGGTAATGCAACAAGATTTTTTTCCTGTACACGAACTTTGAGCTGCATCATTTGGAGTTAGAAATTTGATCTTTTTTGTTGGAAATTTTGACGGTAGACTTCTATATTGTGTTGAGTACCTTGTCATTGCATAGGACTTGAGATATGATTTGAGATTATTTGGAAGAGGTAGAGACTCAATACTATTAATAATAAAAAATAAATAAAATTATATATACATTTTAATAAAATGAGAAAAAATGACAAAAAGCTAACCTATAAACTGTCGTATGCATTACTATTGCACGACAACACAACTCCTTTAGCTGCAAAACTGATTTAAAAATAATATTAATTAGTTTAAGAAGATGCTATAAAGAAAACTTTTAATTATACCTTTATTAGATCTCCAAAGTCGTTCCATACCATTTCGTGCTAAAGCCATACGACTAAGTTCTACAAAGCTCTCAACAATATTAAAATTGCATAGATGACTGACTTCGAAGAATCCCATTTTATGTTTTAATGCGTACTCTTCAGCATCAATTACTGATACTTGACGTTTAAATTCTAAATGAAGTCTATTTCCTATCAGTACTTTTGGTACTCCAGGAGCGTGCTCTTCTACTTCCTGAAGCCATCGATTTAAACCATCAAAACTCCATTTACTTGTAACATCATAAACAAGAAGAATTCCTTGAGCTCCTCTATTGAAAAAAAAATGAAATCAGAAATGTAAGTAAGAGAAGATGTTATAATTATTATCAGATGATAATATTATGCATGTGTGTTGTAGAATTTTAATTTTAAATAAGATTGTCGTTCGGTTATTTAGTCAAAAAGTCAACGAGAAGAAATATACGTAAAATAATATTCTTGTTGAAGAATAATATAGTACATAGAATACCTAGAATATGATCTTAATATGGTACAGAATCTTCCTTGTCCACTTGTATCCCTAAAAAATCGTTAATTTACATAATATATATACTTATTCTCCGATAACGGCTAGATTTTTTATATGTATGTATAATGACTTACCAGACTTGAAGTTTGACTTTTTTACCATCTAATAAAATAGTTGTGGTTTTGTAAGCTGCTGGACCTATGTTTTTTCAATTAATTATATGAGTATTTTGATTTCTTTCAATAATTGAATGTTAGTAATTTTACTTACTTGACCCAGAGCAAAAGGGAGATTCATGTGAGCCATCCTGAAAGAGTGGTTATTAAATAATTATTATTAATTAACAATCTATTATATATTGTTGTTGTAAATCTTACTTGAAAGGAGTTGAGAATCTCTTGTTTTCCAACATCACTGTCACCAACAAGTAGAAATTTCAAGAGATAATCATAAGGTTTATTGACTCGTCCTCCTCCAGACATTTTATTAAAGATTTTATCAATTCTTGACCAGAAGCATTTTCACAATTTTTACACAGTTCATGCTTTCACGAAAACTTCACACAAAAATGAGTGAAAGTTCATCATCGTATTCAATAAAAATGTCAATTCTAATTATTTAATCTATGTCACATGTGACGATGTTATTCTCCAATTTTTGATGTTTATCATTGTCAAATGAGAGCCTTTTTGAAGGCTAACAGAAATGAAATGTCACAAAACACTAGATTCACTAGTAGATTGTCTCTTTGATTGTTTTATTTTAAACCAGTAAAATAATTACACATTTATTTTCAGTAATAATCATTGCACGATCTGATAAAAGATAAAGTTAGATAAAAGACAAAGAACTCAACTTTTTTATAATCTACATTTTGTATCAATTGCTCAATCAAAAGTTCAATGACAATAACATCTTGTCGTATATATTTATGGATAATAACAATATTACTTAATTAATTAAAATTTTATGCGAAATCAAGAAGAAACTTGAACTGTTTTCTTACGGACTCTTGTGATTTGTTTTGATCTTCTACGCAACTCAATCAGCTCACCTTCAAAGAAGAAGAAGAAACCTTCCTGCATAAATTATTATGATCTTTCTATTCTTCTAAAATGCTTTCTGTAACTAATTTTAATTAATTTATTACTAACATGAAGACATTTTTTCATTATTATTCATGTTATAATATGATTACAAGTTCATAATAGTAATTAGACTAATTAATTAAAATACTTTTTATTTTTTAAGAAGTCTCAGAAACCTGTTGAGGCAAAATGAGATATGCGGGAAGTGCCAACAAGTTATAAAAATATGTAAAAATGTCAGCAAGATGTGACATCATTGACAAATCATCATCAACTTCATTTTCATCTGGTAATATTAGTACTGAAGAAGAAGAGGAAGAAGAGAACAGACAACCTAAACAAGAACAATATATTTCGAAAAGGTTGTCAGGAATAATGAGTGATGCAGAAGCTGAGGAAGTAGCAAGACATAATGAAATATATTCCAAAAAATGTGTTTGTATTGTTGTTTTGGGAGATATTGGACGATCTCCAAGAATGAGATATCATGCTACTTCATTAGCAGCTGAAGGATACTATGTACACATGATTGGATATCAAAGTTCAACCATGCCACAAGATTTAGCTACTAATCCAAATATTTGGTTGAATTTAATGAAAGAACCACCTGCTCAACTTCAGAGTAATGTCAATTAACAATTAATGAGTTTTTACTTTTGTCACACATAATAATATACTCTTTTCTTATTTATATATATCTGCAGGCATTCCAAGACTTTTAGCATATCCATTAAAGATTGTATGGCAATGGTTATTTATTTCAATCGCATTTATGTGGATGATTATTGGACATCAATTTAGACCTGATTATATTCTTGTTCAAAACCCACCAGCCATTCCAACACTTGCCTTATGTTGGTTATATTCATTAGCACTTTGGTCTGAGCTTGTAATAGACTGGCATAATTATGGATTTTCACTAATGGCTATGGTTCATGGAGATCAAAATTTTATTGTGAGATTTGCCAAATGGTTTGAAAATTTTTTTGGATCTAAAGCTCATAAACATATTTGTGTAACAAAAGCTATGAAACAAGATTTAAAGGATAGACTTGGAATAAATGCTATAACTTTATATGATCGTCCTCCTGATAGATTTAAAACTCTCAACAAATATGAAAAGTATGAATTTTTACAAGAACTTGGGCAGACTTATCCAAGTGTATTAGATATTAATCTTGAAGGAAATAGTAATCCACCAAAAATTTTAGTATCTCCTACAAGTTGGACAGAAGATGAAAATTTTAATGTCTTACTATCTGCTTTACAAGAATATGAGACTGCAAAACTATCTTCAGAATCATCAGAAACATATCCAAACTTGATTGTTTTTATTACTGGAAAAGGACCACAAAAAGAATATTATAGAGAAATTATCAATTCATTAGAGCTTAAACATGTTGAAATTAATTTACCATGGTTGAAAGATGAAGATTATCCAAAACTATTGGGCTGTGCAGATTTAGGTGTTTGTTTACATTTTTCATCAAGTGGACTTGATTTACCAATGAAAGTTGTTGATATGTTTGGTTCCGGATTACCAGTTTGTGCAGTTAATTTTGAGTGGTAAACTATTAGAAGAAGATGTATGAATTTATGATGAAGACCCTAATAATTAATTAATGTTTCTTTTTCTTATTACAGCATTTCTGAATTGGTTCAACATAATGTTAATGGATTGGTATTTGATGACTCGACTGAATTAGCACAACAGATACAAGATTGGTTCAGAAGAAGAGATGATTTAGCAATATCAGACCATCATGCCAAGTTTCGAGAAAATCTGGCTAAGAATTTTCAAACTATTCGATGGCATGAAAACTGGAAATTACATGCTCAACCATTGTTTCAATAAAACAAAAGAATTCCTTCATAATAAACTAAATATATATATGTTTTTTGACAAAACTTCTTTTTATTACTCTCTCATAGTATTATTATTATAATGAAAAAAGTCAAAAATATAGTAAGGTGTTGTTCTAAGTAAAACTACAAAAAAAGAGAAAACAATTAAAGGAATATATAGAAGAGGTGGTATAAACAAAACAAATATTGTTTTTTTCATAGAGGTAACAAAAAGAATATTTTGCAAAATTGCTGTCCACAGTCTTGATGATATATGAAATGATGAAGTGAAATGGTATTTTTAGACCAATAATTTTTCAATTTCTCGTTGAATCACTTCAATTTGTGGTTTCAATTGTGATCCTTCATTTGAAGTAACAGATGCAGCAATTACTGGCCGAGATACACCACAAGCACGACCTAAAGCTAAAAAAGAAAAAACAATAAATTATTTAGACTTGAAAAACACTCAAGTAATTAAAATATACATACCTTGTTTAGACCGAACAAAAACATATGGAACATTTTTATCTTCACAAAGCAATGGCAAATGTAAAAGAATTTCCAATGGTTCAGCATCAGCAGCCATTACAATAAATTCAGCCAAACCACGATTCAATGTTTTTGTTGCTTCATTAGCACCCTTTTTCAATTGTTGATAGTTTGCAGCCTGTTGTACCAAACTCAAAATTTTTGTTGCTAATGCAGAATCTGCTAATGGATATGCTTTTGGATTAACTTCTTCTGCCTAAATAAGAAGTAGAGTAGTAATAATAGATCATTCAATCAAACTCTCATTTTTTTATTCTATTAGAATATATTGAAAAGAAAAGGTTTGACAGTAAAGACAAAGAAATAAATGCATATTTCCGGTACACTTTCTTGTTTTCTTCTCTAAATTAATAATATTGATCATTAAGTAATAATATAACAGTTATAATAATAATAATAATGTAAATATTTGTGTGGACTCGCAACTCATTCATTCATTTTGAAACAACTAGACTATATTTATAATAATAATTAGTTAGTAATAGTATTTTTTGTAGAATGTAGTAATTCTCTTAAATACACAGCCGCACATTATTATTATTTATAATAATAAGTCCAAACAAAAAAGAATTATTTTATATCCTTTTTAACTTCTTCTTATAAGAAGAAGAGGATTTTGCTATATGCTATATCAATTTTTAGTCATCTTTTCTGAAAGAATACAACAAATATATACATAAATTTTTTCGTCATTCACTTTCTCTCATATAATAATAATATAATTTTTTAATATTTATTCTGCATCGTCTTCTCCACCATCATCTTCCTCTTCACCAGGAACATCTTGATCTCCTTCACCTGTTTCACCTTCACCATCCTCATCTTCTTCTTCCTCTACTAATTCAACAGCTTCACCGTCTTCATCATCATCGTCATCATCAATACCATTTACATCTTCATCATCATCGTCCTCATCATCACCTTCATCTAAAACTTCTGGAACTATGTAATATTGTAATGGATTGGGCCATAAGTCATCTTTAATGATTTCAGCAAGATCATCAGCAGCAGGTTTATCATTATCCAAAAACCAAGAGAAAAATGTTTTAGTTTCAAGAGCTCTTTTTCTTCCACCACCAGCAGCAATAGCAGCTTCTTTACTTTTCTTGGTCAGATCCATATTAGGTTTCCATTTAATAGGTGTACTAGTAGATCTTGATACTTCATTTTCCATTGTACCGAGATGAAACTCTTTAGTCAATTCAGTATTTTCAAAAAATGGATTTTCTTCAAAATAAAATTTAAGTCTAAATCCAGATTTGATATCTTCAAATTCTTCAACATCCATTTTATGAAGGAAATGGAGACAATCTTCTTCATCTTCTTCTATTATTAATGAGATCTGAGGATGATTTACCATTGCTGTTATCCAAAAATTTGGAATCTTGGCAATTAACTCATTACGTTTATCAAACAATGGCTTCCGTAATTTATTATACTTTTGTTCTACTAGTAAAATTTCTTCAGATGCCTTTTCATTCATACAGTCAATTTCATTTTGACATTCATCAATATCTTCCAATGCTTTTTGTGTTTCTTCATCCATTTCTTGTTCTTCTTCATCTGAAGTATTTGTTGCTTCTTCATCAACACGTTGAACTTTACGAGGAGTTGGACCTTCTTTCTTTTCAGCAGACATTTTGTTGTTGTTGTTGTAGATAATTACCAATTAATATTAAGACTAACGAAATTGATGGAGAGGAGATGTGCGAATGTTGAAAAGTCCCGAAGAAGAGAACGTTCAACGTTGTTGTTTTGTAGTAGAGTAGTAGTAGTGCTGTCTTTTCGAGTATTCAATTTGTCTAAGAATATTAAAAAAGCATACAAAAAATATAAAAGTAGAATTTTGAATATGTATGCATTTTGTTTAAAAAAAGAAACTTTTTACTTTAAAAAAATACAAAACAAACAAAACTTTTTTGGGAGCTCAGCACATTCGCACATCCTTGCTCCAGAATTTTACTCTGGTCAATAAATCTAGTTATAATATAACTTACTAATAATCAAAGAAAACTAATTCACAAGTGTATGTACCGGAAATATTACATTTTTTTAGTTCTAAGTCTGAGAGAAAGAGAAATCAAACGACAAAGAAAATGTAGGAACTTACCATTTAGAACTTGTGATATTTGTCCAATTTAACAATAGAAACAGCAACAACTCAACGTCTCAGATGATCTGTAGATATAAGAAACAAAAGTTTTTTTTAGAAAATAATCAAAATAACTCAAAACTTTATGATTTCTAGTTCTCGCCGAAAAACCACGTCTCAAACTAGTAAAGACGCGCACTACAAATTTCCCGCATTAAACTGTATACCATGCTAATCTAATGGACTCGGTTGAATTTTATAAAACATTCCGAAAATCAATTAAAACAAAAGTATTGACTTACGTTTTCAAAATTTAATCAACTCCAGTAGAGTATTTAATGGGCTATTCTTTTTTTTCAATGACTGAGAAAAATTGTACGTTTTACACCAAAAAATCTTAAAAAAATAAGATGAGAAATTCTCCTTGTGTAAACACAGTATCAAAAAGCGTGGTGCTTTTATAGCAAAACGACACAGAATGAGAGAGATAGAAAAAGAAAGAATGCTGGCGCTCTCTGTACAATGAGGCCTATGAATATTTCAGTTTATTTAGTATGAATGTAAATGTAAATTATATGGACATAAAATCTCAAAGGTTAGAAAGTTGAAGAAAAGTAGGCTTAACTTTATGAAATTCAACCAATCAGAATCTTTAATCTTTCTTCTTCTTGAATTAGAAACCGCGTACCAAACAAGAAACCAAAGCATTTTACTTTGTTCACTTTGATTCGAGCCTCTCATGAAAAAGTTTTCATTAAATACTCTATTCTGACTGACAGTGACAAAGACAACATAAAAGGTAATAGTGAAAATTCAATTTTTTGTATTTATTTGTAATTATTAGTTGGATCATAAATGAATTTTGTAGACAATACATTGACAAGACAAAATGACATTATTATTATTATGTAATTAGTGTTGTTGTGAATTTATTCAGTTCCTTCAACTTCTTGTTCAACAACTTCATCAGCAGGTTCCGCACTTGCTTCTTGATATTGTTGATATTCAGAAATTAGATCATTTACATTAGATTCAGCTTCAGTAAATTCCATTTCATCCATTCCTTCACCAGTATACCAATGTAAAAAAGCTCTTCTCTTAAACATAGCAGTAAATTGTTCAGATACACGTTTAAAAATTGTTTGAATACATGTACTATTTCCAATGAAAGTTGCAGACATTGAGAGTCCTTTTGGTGCAATGTCACAAACAGCAGTTTTGATATTATTTGGAATCCATTCAACAAAAAAGGCAGAGTTTTTATTTTGAACAGCCAACATTTGTTCATCAACTTCTTTCATTGATAATTTGCCTCTAAATACTGCTGCAACTGTGAAATAACGACCATGTCTTGGATCACAAGCAGACATCTGCAAAAGGATAATTAAGATTTTTAAGTAGTTGATGATATTTTTATTTATATGAGTAGTAGTATGATTTCTTTCTTACCATATTTCTTGCATCAAACATTTGTTGAGTCAAGTCGGCAACAGTCATTGATTCAAAAGCTTGATTAGCTTTTGATGCCATTGGTGCATATCCTGGCATAAAGAAATGAAGACGAGGAAATGGGACCATGTTGACAGCTAATTTACGAAGATCAGCATTTAATTGACCAGGAAAACGAAGACAAGTTGTTACTCCAGACATAGTGACAGATACTAAATGATTTAAATCTCCATAGGCAGGATTTGATAATTTTAGATTTCTAAAGCAAATATCATATAGAGCTTCATTATCAATGCAATAAACTTCATCAGTATATTCTACTAATTGATGGACAGATAGAGTAGCATTATAAGGTTCTACAACAGTATCAGAGACCTGCATAATGCACAAGACATTTTTTAGTAAATTGTTTATATAGTGTTAGTTATCGATGTATATTACCTTTGGTGAAGGAAGAACAGAAAAAGTTGACATTATTCTATCTGGAAATTCTTCTCTTAATTTGGTTGTGAGTAATGTTCCTAAACCAGAGCCAGTACCACCACCAAGAGAATGCACAAGTTGAAATCCTTGTAAACAATCACAAGCTTCACATTCTTTTCTTACAACGTCCAAAATAGAATCAACTAATTCAGCTCCTTCAGTATAATGTCCTTTAGCCCAATTATTTCCAGCACCACTATGTCCAAATACAAAATTATCTGGTCTAAAGAGTTGGCCTAATGCTCCAGAACGAACAGAGTCCATTGTTCCAGGTTCCAAGTCAATAAGAATAGCACGTGGAACATATTTTCCACCTATGTATAATTGACGTATGGCATTAGGAGATAATGTAAAAGAGTAGTAAAAATTATATCATCATTATTACCTGTAGCTTCTGTATAATAAACATTTGCACGTTCCAATTGTAAATCTTCTTTTCCAATATATGTTCCAGTTTCATCTAATCCATGCTCTTCAGAGATAACTTCCCAAAATTTTGATCCAACTTGATTTCCACATTGGCCAACTTGTAAATGGACAATTTCACGCATTTTGATTGATGATTTGGTAATTTAAAAAAGTAAATTAGAAAAAGATTGTTGAGGAATTGTAAAAAAATTAAGTGGAGGTGTGATGTGAGGTGTGTTGTGAAACTAAACTAAAATAACTCTTAGCCTATAAAAAATTGACCAAAAAAATTTTGAACATTCATGAAAAGAGAAATTGAATGAGAAAGATGTTTCCTTTGTTTGTTTGTTACATGACGCCAACATTCGAGTCATAGCAACTCTCCCGCTAAAAAAAGTGCCCACTTGTCATTTCCTTTTCTTTGTCTTCAGTCTTTGAGTGAGCGTCTTGAATTTTTATAAAAGTTGGTTATTATTATTTTTTTCATTTCAGTTTGTGCAAAAAGTGAAAATGGCAGCAACTAAAGGAAAGAAGAAAGCAGCAGCAGCCACTGCAGATGATGATGTCATGTCAATTATCTCAGAACAGGAACATATTGTTGTTGCTACTACTAATTTGGAAGATGATGATACTTATTTTCAAGATATTGATCTTTTGCAAAATCACGGCATTGTAAGTTTTTATAAAATTAATTGGAGGATGATACGTTGTTTCTATAATCACTTTTTACTATAGAATGTTGCTGATATTAAAAAACTCAAAATTGCTGGAATATGTACAATCAAAGGAGTACAAATGTGCACAAAGAAAAAACTTTGTAATATCAAAGGATTGTCAGAAGTTAAAGTAGAAAAAATTAAAGAAGCTTGTGCTAAGTTGGATGCTAATGGATTTTTAACTGCTCTTCAGTTTAGTGACAAGAGGAAAGCTGTATTTCGTCTTACAACAGGTTCTACTGAATTAGAGTAAGTTGTATGAATGAGATGTTTTACATACTACTTTATTATTTCAATGTCTTTTTTTACATAGCAAACTTCTTGGAGGTGGTTTGGAATCAATGGCTATAACCGAAGCATTTGGTGAATTTCGTACAGGAAAGACTCAATTGTCTCATACACTTTGTGTTACAGCTCAAATGCCTTCTAATAATTACTCTGGTGGTAAAGTAATTTTCATTGACACTGAAAATACATTGTAAGTTGTTACAAAATTAATCTTCTATAGCTTAGCTTTTATATTGTGCAATACTCATTCTGTTGTATGTCCTTGTCATTATTTGTAGTCGTCCAGATAGATTGAAAGATATTGCTGATCGTTTTAGTTTGGATCAAAGTGCTGTTCTTGATAATGTATTATATGCTCGAGCTTATACTTCTGAACATCAGTATGAACTTTTGGATTTGGTTGCTGCAAAATGCCATGAGGAGTCTGGAGTTTATAAGCTTTTGGTAATTAGACTTGAATGAATTGAATATAATAATAATTTTCATTCATTTACTACTACAGGTCGTTGACTCTATTATGGCATTATTTCGTGTTGACTTTAGTGGACGTGGAGAATTGTCAGAAAGACAACAGAAGCTTGCTCAAATGCTTTCTCGACTTCAAAAAATTTCTGAAGAGTATAATATGGCAGTATTTGTAACGAATCAAATGACTTCAGATCCAGGAGCGACAATGAGTTTTCAGGTTAGAAAAAGAAGATGAGAAAAAATACTCTTCTTTGCATTAATATTTTAGTTTAGGGCATTATACACTTTTGTGCTAATTTGCATGCTAAATAGTTTTAGTTGATGTTTTTTGTTATTGTCATTCACCTCGCCAAGACGCATTTAAATGAGTACTAAGTAATTTATAATGAAACTATAAAAGTAAATTGTCACGTACATATCTGTGAAAAAAATCTATATTTATATTTCTATACAAGTGTAAATATTCATTCTTTATTATAATTGTGATTTATTCATGTCACTTACTTACAGGCAGATCCCAAGAAACCAATTGGTGGAAATATTATGGCTCATGCATCAACAACTAGAATCTCTTTGCGTAAGGGTCGTGGTGAAGTTCGCATTGCTAAAATTTACGACAGGTAAAATATTATTTTTAAAGGAATGTTTTCTATAAATATTTTAATTTTATTGTTATTACTTCAGTCCTGATTTGCCAGAATCTGAAGCAACATTTGCAATAACTCAAGGCGGTATTGCTGATGCAAAAGAGTAAACATTGATTGGACAAGTAATTTAGTTACCGGATGAAAAAAGGCGTGTCATGCAGTTAAGTTGTGTTATTTATTGATATGTGTTGAAGTTCTTTCAGATTTTTAAATTATTACACAAGTCGTTATATTTATTTATTTATTGGTTATATATTAGTAAGCTTACATAACTTGCTGATTCTTACTTTTATTGCTTTATTGTTATTTACTCGGTTCTCTATGTAAAATAAATCTTTCTTTTATTTTTCTATATTTTATTTGTATGTGAAGCATGTGCACGAGAAAGCTTTTTATATCTACTCAAATATATTGTATGTTTATTATTTGTTATTTTTATAAAAACCATAAAAAACTCTTTGGAATTTTTTAATCTATATTTATATGTCACGCTATGTATGCATATTATACCTATTTGTGCTTAGCCTTCATATTCCATTGACTAGATTGTTCAAAGTGTGTAAGTATATATATTGTATATCGTTAGGATGAAGTACTCACACTCATTTGTCAACCTTTTGCATGCTCTTGCAAACAAATATTTAGTACTTTGATTGATTTTATTAAAGGTAAGAATATAGTGCGTACTTTCATGGCATAATGTACAAAATTCTATTCTCATTATTCAATAATTGATATATGATTCATGATGGTAGTATATACTGTAAGCTGCTAAGAATAGGAGGCTTGATGTAAGAAAGAATGTAAAGCATCATTGAGTCTTTGAGTCACTCGAAATTCAATGATGCTGATCTCATCATCTTCCATGCATACTTAATGTCTATGTAATACTTCATCTCAGTTCATTGCTCATGTAGTCTTATTCAGCAAGATTTTATTTACTTTGGTTATATTACATTTACTTTTGGAAGTCTTTTAGTTAGCACATTACATAATCTTGAGTGTTATATGTTGATGAGAACTGTTGAAAATACTTAAAAGCGTGCAAGTTTTACCTAGGGGTATTGTGCATCTCTGCTTCCAACTAAGCACCATAGAGCTCTAAATTCACGGTAATCAAGCGTGTATATATACCTGAGATCATAAAAAGTAAGACGATGATGATGAACCTTGTGTATACAATATATACTACTACACATTCTAACTTAAAGGATTTTAATGCCGATGAGATCATTACTTGGGTTGGGAGTTTAGCTCGCCGTAGGCTGAAATACCTTTTTAGTTCTCACCTGGTCTTTTTTCTATTTCATTTCATTATGTTACTGTTGCTTTGCTGTTTTTCTGTATTGTATTGCAAACAACAACCTTCAACTCTGATGAAGTTTACATGCGAATATAATACAATGCATATAATATAAAGCTACAACAGCAATTCACGAGTAGAAGAAGAAGTAACTTCGAGAGTGGCTCTTGTCAGTTGTTGCTAGTGTTTCGTCTTGAAAGTAATCTCATCAATTTGTATCCTACGTCTTATCATCTTTAATATCACTATCATCCAATAAGTTCATTTAGCCTTTGCATGCCAGAAATTATTAGCCTTTAGAGTTTGTTTATGTTTATAATGTGATAACTCAGTGTGTTAGTGTTGATGTTGATATTTCGGCCTTCTTTTTTCTACAGTGTAATTCGAGGTAAGACTTTTTCTTTTACTATTTTAATACACGCAATATAAATGTTGTATGAACATGAGCTTTTACATGATATATATGGAATGGAGTAGATTATTAAAAAATAAAGGGGAAATTAAAGTCAATGTCAAAATTGTCCAGACTTTTTAGTCGCAGAGGGAACCCTATGTTGTTTGTAGAAGTTTGTGTTGACGTGGTGGATTGTAGATTAAAAAAGAGCTTAAAGGAGGGAAGAAGTATTTAGAAGGTCTTTTTCATTCCATATGTAGTAAAGGAAAGAAATATGTATATAAAGTGTACAAAATGTACAAGAAGTACTAAATGAATAGTAGCAAAGGAGTAAAAAAGTAACCCAGAATCAGTGAGCAAAAAAGTACTGTAACACATTTTTCTAAAGCTGTGCAGTGTGCACTGTTCGTTAAAGGAATAAGGTCAAGATGTGTTTTTGCGGTGCAGTTTAGTGTGACGGAACGCATTTCAGTTTTAGAAATAAAAATTGTATACATAAATGTGCATACGTTGATGCATTTGTGTTATAAAAAGAGTTTTATATAGTCATATAATTATTTAAGATGATTGTCAAAATGAGTTAAAGCCAACTACAGAGAAAAAAGAGCTTGTGTAGACTCTTTTTCATCTTCTTGGATTTCTCTTTTTGTAAGTCTCTTTTTAAAGTAAGAGTTGTATACATGTGCCAATCTTTTAGTAGTGCAACATTGCAATTTCTATATAAAGTTTGGAGTGCTTTGTGGAGTGGAGTTTGTTGATTTTCAATTTTAAGGAAGTATAAGCTAGCCGGTCATTATTTATTTACAAATTTCATTAAAAGACACTACAGTAAAGTTCTCCAAGTAAACATATATTTTCTGGAACATCTTTGCTACTGTTGTCACAAAGCGTTTTGCCGAATCTCGAGTGCCTCTTTACATAAGAGACCTTTTCTTTAACTGCATATGCAGCAAACTTGACATTTAGATTCACTTATTTACCAAACACTCCAAAAAAATAATCCAATTTCTATGTATGAGAATCGAGTGTGCAACGTAAATTATCCAAAAATGTAAATGAGTTTTTCAGGTATTAAAGTATTGTCTCTTTTTACTTCGTAGTATATCTATTTTATTTAATAACGTATGCTTCTTCTATTCTTTTTCACATATGTATATCTAAATTATATTGGTTTATTGATGACAACTGGCTTTTATTTCTTTTCGTTTTGTCGTGATCCATACATATGCATAATTTATTGGTCTCTGTTACTATTACTGCTATATCTACTGTATATAAACAATATATAAAGTGTAGTATTAGTTGTATAGGTCAATAGGATAGTAGCACATTAAGCACATGTAATATATTTTCCGTATGGAAATGGAATCTCACAAAAGGAATAAATATTGTAATTCTCTACAATAATGTGAAATCGGCTTTAAATCATTTGTTAGTAAACATCTATAGTGTATACTGCATCGTTTTTTATAGAGCAAACTTTTATTATGCTGGAATATTATCACGGAAAACTAAAAGGAAATAAAATGCTTTATAGCATTATATAATTAATAATTTCTCATCGAACCAAGTAATGGAAAAGTTCTTTTAGCCAAATTATCTAAACACTCAATCTATTAATATTTTTTTACTTAGATCGATACTGGAGTATTACATTGTTCTTAACACTACTAATATTTCATTTTCAATGTCATGAGGCTAGCAGCGTATATGTATGTATGTGCAGATATTCTAGTTAGATAAAAAAAACTTTGTAAACCAACACATATACAAAACACTAATGCCGAAGAATACATCATGCTGATATGATATCATCTCTATATTTTGTAATACTCCCACATATATAAAGGCTCATGTTGATTGTTTATTAAAAATTACTCATCTTTACATAACAGGTATGCTGCTGACGATAATATTTACAAAACAATATAATTTCTCAACAATTTCCTAGCATAAGAAAAATGAGAAATGTTCATGCGACACTTTACTCAGAAGTTAGAAATTTATGAGGGTAGTAATTAAGTAAGTGGAAAATATTTTCAGGTAATTTGCAAATCAGTAACTAGAACAAGAAAATTGTAGACTTTATGTATATTTGTATAGCACTGTTAGTTCAGGGAGTGCTTGTCATCTTTATGAATTATTGAGTATTTTAGTTATCGTATTTTCAACAATAAAGTGTTTGTAGTAATGTCGCAAAGTAAATGTCACCTTGCTTGACATTCTCTAGTTAATATACTAATAAAAGCACAATAGTGTAATTTGAAAATTACGACATAAAGTATGGGCGTCGTTTTGTAGTATACAGCTTTTCTCCGAGTGTAATTGCAAACTATTATGTCTGTTATGTCATTTTTCTACCACAGTGTACATACATATTTAGTTATGCACGTGTGTATAACTTCAGCTCAAGTGAGACTTGAATATACTCATCTGTGCGTATTTCCTTTGGTTGATATAATATAAAATTCTAATACAAATATGAACAACCTGTTACACCTGCAGAAAGAGATATAAAAAAAGACTTTTGTGTTTGCTATGCTTTCATTAATAACCCCTCTTTTAAAAAATATATCTAGTCTCTATTCTCTCATCGTATCAGTCAGGTGCACCGGATGTGCAATTTAGTCTGGTGATTACAGCATGTAATTTTAAAGAGCTTTATATATATATTGTAATGTATGATTGAGCCTCACATATTAGTACGGATTTTTCTCAACTCGTCAATTTGCTTGGTGTGATTTTTTTCATATCACACAAAAGAGAGATCCTTGAACTTTTCTTTAATCACACATTTTAAAACTCTGTATTTGGTAATCAAGTGGGAGAAGATATAATTTTTTCAGAGTATTTGTTTCAATAAAAGATTCTTCCTACTACTTTTTTATTCTGAGTATCATCAGAGTATATGCATTTTAAAAAGTATACAGAACTCATCATCATCATAATGATGGTACAATGTGGGCATTGCAGTTAGCCATAGGGCTCTATCATTTTTTATTTTGTGTAAATAATAAAATAACAATGTGCAGTTTCCTTTTTGTCTAGAATCATCCTATTTGGCAATATAAGGATTTTGAATGGAGGTTGTTGTGTAATAAGTTCTGTATAGTTATGTCGTGAATCCTGTAACCTTACTGCTCTTTACTCTTTCTCTCTAACTAAAGGACTTTTGCATTCAATTTGTTGTTGCATGTAGTTTTTCATGTATTTTTTTCAATGTATTATATTATCAAACGCAATTCTACCTGCTATAGGCATTTATAGAGCCAAGTCAAACCAAGGACAATTGTATCATATATTTTAACTTTTCACATATTACATTTTTGTATTCAAAGTCAACTCTCACAGGTCTAAAAGAGTATTATATAAGAAGTTTTGTATTTATTAGTGAGTCACTTGTGAGTCATATTTATTAGTGTCAGAGCAAAAGTTATTTGTCAAGTACTATAATAATACATAAGAGGATAAAAACAAGATTATTTGTTATTTATTAAGACATGAGACACATGTGAGTGAGATATACTATTAATTGACCACTGTCTGGTGACAGAAATAATGTCAATGCCAGAAGGTAAAAACCCACGAGAAATTTTCTTAGAATTGGAATTGATTTTCTGTCATATAAATATAAGATATTTATTTCAACGGACGTGACAACATGCGGTGCTTAATAATTCCAGTTAATTGTAGTTTATAACAGTAGTACCAATTACTATACATGTTATACTATTTATATAGTCGAGATAAGGAAAAACATCTGAGTCATTCATTACATTAAAAATGTGTTATATGTCATGTCACTTTTTAGTTGTAAATCATGTTCTCATTAGTTAAATATTTTAAGGAAATAGGATATATGTCCGCTTAACCTATAACGATAAAAACTTGATACAATAGCATGTAACATTACATTTCAATCAGTTCCTTTACTCATATATACGATTGTGATTAAAAAGTACAAAGTTTTAAAGTTTAATATTTATATACTCATGTTATCTCATTTTAAATTGCAGAATCCCATCAGTGTATGACACAGAGTGAAAAGATGAACTAATACTCAATAGATTGGTGTCACAGTACAAATTATACAGATTCACAGAAGAAGAATTCAATTAAATTAATTAATCAATATGGGAGAATTTGGTTCAAATAATACAACATTTTGGGGAACGTGGCAAGATCAGTGTGAAGATGGACTCTTATTACCACTTATTCCTTATGAAAGATCTTGGAATCAAGGTTTTAGAGCATTTTTATATTGGTAAGTAGAAAGTAAATCAATAATAACGTATACATTCATGGTTATTTAATTTGTTATTTTTTTTGATTATTTATTTATTCACAGCTTTGCTCTGCTATACAGCTTTATTGGAGTAGCAATTGTTGCAGATGTGTTCATGGGTGCTATTGAAAAGATTACTAGCAAAACCAGAAAAGTAAGACTTTTAAATTGAGAAGTCTTAAAACTCTATTTCTAAATTTTGTCTTACATTATTTTAGATTTTCTTGTCAAGTGGAAAAGATAATACAGAGCCAGATGTAGTAGAAATTAAAATTTGGAATGATACAGTTGCCAATTTGACATTAATGGCCTTAGGCTCATCTGCACCAGAGATTTTACTTTCATGTATTGAAATTGTTGGTAAAAATTTTGAAGCTGGAAAATTAGGCCCTGGCACAATTGTTGGATCAGCAGCTTTCAATTTATTAGTTATTTGTGCAGTTTGTATTATTGCTATTCCAAATGGTGAATTTCGTACAATAAGACTCATCAAGGTGAATAAACTTTTAAAAAACTTATACATGTAAACATTTACTGATTATTAATCAAACTCTTTTGTAGGTTTTCTTTGTTACAAGCATCTTTAGTTTGTTTGCATACATCTGGCTGTTGATTGTTCTAAAATTTATTACACCCGGAGTGATGGATCTTTGGGAGGCTATCTTGACATTTTTATTTTTCCCAATTCTTGTCCTAATTGCCTGGTTTGCAGATAGAGATTGGAAGTTTGGAAAAAGAGTGCATGCTGGAGGAGATCAACAAATTGAATTAGGCATGGGAAATGGTAGTCCAGGTGGTGAGTGTAAGTCGATTTCCTTTTTTAGCTAAGAATCTTGCTGCTGCCAGCAGAATCTCTTTGCAAAGACGCTGTCTATTGTCTCTATATTGTTGTTGTCTTCGCCAAAAAAAACAAAACAAATCAGAGCTCTGTAAGCTTCAAAAATTAATAAGTCATTATTTTAGAAATTTCATTTTATTATTAACAAGTGTATATACTAAGCAAATATTAGTATATACGCCAATCAATGTTTACCTTCCTTCCATCTTTATTTATTCATCTGTCAAGCCGAAATTCTAGAAAGTTTATTTGTCTAGAAAAACATTACTGGAAGACTTTTATTGTAAATAATGCGTGTAAATAGTAGTTTGATAAAAGATAAAATGCTTTCAATAGAGTTTACTAATTAATTAAAGGGGTTTGAGCTTATTGTTTTAAAGTAGTGTAAATATTGGGAATGGTTATGACTACTGCCGTTTGTTATTATATTATCTGCATGACTTTATTTTGTTAAAGTTATTCATAATGGGAATGAAGAAGATCATAAAGTTACTCTTGCTTTTGAACGAGTCTCACCTGGTGGATTAACTAATGGCTACAGAAAAGTATCGCTTGTTAATGGGAGACCTGTAACAGGTTGGAATGGCTTTTAGATGTAGTAATTGTAGTACACATATAAATCTTCTTCTGCAACTATCTTATTAAATTTTAATTATTGTATATATTTTCTTCCTTAATATGCACTTTACACTATCTTTTTTTACTTATTATTGACTGTTTATATAGTTTTTGTTGTTTGCACTTGTTTTATAATTGTTGTTGTCGATGATACAATCCTTGTTGCTTAATTGCATGCCGCACATATTATTTATTTATAAATTAAGTGGGTGTTTGTTGTAAAGTGTTAATGCTCTTATACTTATCTATAAATAAGATTTTAATATATATTTTTCAATGAATTTACAGCGGAAACCATGTTAGACCAAAGACAAAAGCTTTACTTGAAGGATGGAGAATTGAATAAAGAAGGACTAATTGACTTTTATAAGGAGTTGAGAAAATTTCCAGACCTTAGTGATACTGACGCAGCTATATTGGCAGCAACAAAACTCATTGACAGTCAACCACATTCACGCTTATGGTACCGAATTGGAGCAACTCGTGGAATGACAGGAAGCCGAAAAATTCATCCAGTATTAAGTGACAAACTTAAACAAGTTTATGAGGCTATCAATGAAAGTCCAGATGTTCCAGACATTGGTCAAGTACCAAGTCTTACATCAGAGCATCATTCTGAAAAATCAATTGTAGAATTTAGTGCTGCCTCATTTGCAGTACCCGAAAATATTGGAAAGTTTAATGTGACTATTGTAAGACACGGAAGAATGGATAATACAGTTAGAGTTCGTGTTGAGTCATTTGATGGTAAATAATTACTAGCTTTGTTATTTATATAAGAAATGCGTAGAAGTTCTAAATACATATATATATCTACTTATGTACATGTATATAGGTACTGCTAAAAGTGGCTCAGACTACATACCAATAAATGAACAACTTGTATTTGGACCTTATGCTAAAGAAAGAGAATTGACAGTTAAAATAGGTAACAATATTGATGAGATTTTATCAAAGTAATAAGTGGTATACAAAAATTAATTACATGCATAATTTTTTAGTGGATGATAATCAATATGAACCTGATGAAGAATTTTTTTTGAGATTAACACTTGTGGATGAAGGATTTGATAGAAAAGATGTAACTCTTGGAAGACTTCCAATCATGGAAATTGTTATTCTTAATGACGATGGTATGTATTATTAATGCTTATTTTGAAATCTAGTTTTAACATTTTGTTTAATTTATTAGAACCTGGAACAATCTCCTTCCGTAAAAGAGGTATTCTTGTAAAAGAAAGTTGTAAAGATGCTGTAATCGAAGTGGAAAGAGTTGGTGGAGCTGACGGAGAAGTTTCTGTTAATTGGAGGACTATTGATGGAAGTGCAAAATCGCCTGCAGACTATGAAGGTGGAACAGGAACACTTACATTTAAACATGGAGAAACATTAAGATTCCTTGAAATTCCTATTGTTGATGATTTGGAACCAGAGAAAAATGAATGCTTTGAAGTAGAATTATTTGAAACTGGAGGTGGAGCTCGTCTTGGCAGAATCACAAAGACGGCTATAACAATTTGTAATGATGATGGTAAGTTGAAAGAATATAGACCTTTAGTTTTACTTTATCTAAAATTCTGATTTCTCATTGTTAAATTATTTTTTTTTAGATTTCAATTCAGTTCTTCAGAGAATGCTAGTTCTTACAACACATAATTTAAAGAGTATGGAGGTACATCATGAAAGTTGGAAACAACAAATACAAGAAGCTTTAACAGTTAATGGTGGTGATACAGAAAATGCTACAATGCTGGATTACTTTATGCATTTTCTTACATTTGGTTGGAAAGCTATATTTGCCTGTTTAATTCCACCACCAGGATATTTTGGTGGCTGGTTATGTTTTTTCTGTTCTTTATCTGTCATTGGTTTAATTACAGCGATTGTAGGAGATCTAGCAAGTACATTTGGATGTTTAGTTGGTTTAGAAGATTCAGTTACTGCAATTACTTTTGTAGCTTTGGGTACATCATTACCAGATTTGTTTGCATCTAAAACTGCTGCCACACAAGAGAAATATGCAGATAATGCTGTTGGAAATGTAACTGGAAGTAATTCTGTCAATGTCTTTTTAGGTTTAGGCTTACCTTGGATGATTGCTGCTATTGTGCATACGGCTAGAGGAACAGTGTTTAATGTTCCACCTGGAGATCTTGCCTTTAGTGTAATGGTTTACTCAATTGTTGCTTTCCTTGGTTTAGGTCTTATTATTTTAAGAAGATATTTGAAAGTATTTGGTAATGCTGAGCTAGGTGGGCCTACGGTTCCAAAATATATTTCTGGAGTATTTTTAATTTGTTTATGGTTTGCATATATTATTTTATCTTCATTACAAGTTTATGGTTATATCAAACCCGGTTTCTAAATTATTATTTTTTAATGTAATTGGTTAGCTAGAATCATATATAGACTGGTGAATTGTTTGTATTTTGTTATTGAACATTAATGACTTGGGTTTGAGGATTTGTTTGTTGTGTAAAGTTTTTTTAAGTATTACTAACTCAGTGTATCTTACTTATATTACTACTATGTATGACATGATGGCGAATGATGTGAGGAACATTTTTATACATTTGCAATTATAAATTGACATCACATATAAAGTATATATGACTATTGTTATCATATCAAATTTTGAGCAAGAACCTTGTACTACATAACATAGTTTTTTTTGTTGGCAGCTAATAAGTATGTAATGCTTTATAATATTTGACAATAATGTGTTCTGTTAGATAAGTTTGTTATGTAACTGTATGCAATGTATAATTGTATATGTAAGAATATATAAGCTTATCTGTTTGTGAATCTCACGTGTAAACTCACATTACCATTATAAAACATGTCTTTAATTACTTATATTGATATTCCTATAATTCTTATTATTATTATGAAACAAAATAAAATATGTTATATGACAATTGAAATTTTGTAGAGTATCATTTATTTATTCTTGTCCACTTGGTGTTTCTAAAGGAGTTTGAAATCCTACTGGTCGTGGAAATGCTGGAGAATGATCCGGATTCCAACCATAGCGTTGTGCACGACTTGTTCTATTTTCCCAACCTCCATTAGGATGTGACATTGCTATAAAAAAATGAAAAAATATATTGATTTATGATTCATGCTTACAAATAAAAATATTTACCATGATAAACTATCCATGGTTCAGTTCCATCTGGGGAAATTGTAAAACTTGCATGTCCTAGGCCATAAACACCTTCTTGATCATTTCTCCAAAATACTCTTTGATTATGTCTCCACCAGTTTGAAGGAACAAGAGGATCAGCTAAATTATCAATGCCCATAAATCCCATGCAATAATCCGCTGTCCAACTACCAGATGCTGAGTACACTACGAAGGTCCTGCCATTGTGCTGAATAACCTGCGGACCTAAATTTAACCAGGCCAGGTCAAATGTTAATTTAGAGTTAATCAAAATATGTCTGTCACTGATCAACACATTTTCAAAATTTTTGCTCACCTTCGAGTAATGGAGCTCCATGCATTTCCCAGTCATAAATAGGTGAAGCAATTTCAACCCTTGGACCGCAGATAGACATTGGATCACACATCCTGGCTATATATATGTTTTGAGGGAAACCTGAATTATTCTCTGGCCATCCTGACCATAAGAAATAGAGTTGTCCATTTCCATAAATTAAAATTGTGCCATCGATAGCCCAATAGTCCTCATTTGGAACTCTCATTCTATATAATATATACGATACATTAAAATGTTTTAAAAAAAGTTTTTTAAAATGATTAACCTATTGGGTTGCGTCCATGCCCCCATAGGGTTAAAAGGATCGATGGCCGTACTAACATACATCCTATGATTTGCATTGTCGCCGTCATCCAAAGCAAAATACAAATACCAATTATTTTGCACCCTATATGCCGAAGAAAGAAACAGTCTATGTTAATATATAAAGTTTCTCAACTAATTAATCTATACATACCAATGTATCTCCGGTGCCCAAAGACTCATTAAACCTTCTGGTGCTTGAACAACAAAAGATCTCTCAGCAGATCTCCAATTAGTTAAACTTCTTGATTTGTAAATGGCAACTCCATTATTTTCAGATTTTGGCATATAATAAAATCCATCATGATGACGGTGTACAAATGGATCTGGCCAGTTTGAGTCATGAATTGGATTATAAAATATTGCACGACTATTATTTACTATGCTGGCTGAAGCACAAAATCCTATTAAAAATTGGATGACCAAAAGACTAGACAGTAGTGTGAATTTCTCCATGTTTGCAACTTGCAACACGAACTGGTGTTAATGAAAAAGAAATGAGCTTATTTATTGCAAATTTATTTAGTAGTAGTAAGTAGTTTATCAATTACATGATATGTGTAACAAGCACTTGAGACAATCAAAAATTGATGAAAGTCACTTGAGAACCACGAGTGTTTTGAATGGGATTTACAAAATTAGAAAACATTGTTATCATTATATTCTAATTCTACCACCTAATCAACAAATGCTAAATATATGCTAACTGTATTGACTGTTTTTTTAATATGCAGCATCCTCTTATATGACTCATATTGCATACGTATGCTATGCTACGCTATATGCAAATTTTGTTTCCGATTGCTTTCCCTTTCGGTTTCGTCTCAACTTTCCTCTTTTGCATAAAACTCGATGTAAAGCCGGTGTCAGGTAGTCAGTTCACTTCTGATGTTTCCACAGTTCAAAAGAGTTGCTTACTTTCCTATCTCAAAATCTTAGTGGAAGTTATCAATGTGAGAAGATCTCCTAAAAAGATATATATCTGCTGAGTTAGTGTAGCACATTAAATCTCAAAAGGTAAATATACATAATAAAAAATTGTTGGTGACGAAATCTAAAATTACTAATTAAAAACCTGTCTTGTCCTTGATTTTCTCTCTCTAAGAAATGACACTGCTACCCAAAATGCAAAGACGGCAAAAAGAAACTTCACCAACAGAGCTAAGCATAATTTCATCATCATCATCTTCAGTCATGTCTTACAAAGAAATAAATATAGCAGAAGAATTTGAAATAATAAAAACTCTTAGTGAAGGACGTTTTGCTAAATTAATTCTAGTGAAGAAAAATAAAGAAAAAATGGTCATCAAAGCAATTCATTGTGAGTTGAGTACAATTGAAGATTTTACAAGAGAACTAAATTATAATTATTTCTTATCACCACATCCAAATATTGTCACTTCATACAACATTGGTTTCACATGGAATAATTGTTATTTATTTGTTCAAGAATTTAGTCCATGTGGAGATTTAAGTCGTTTTATTAAAAAAGGAGGATTGAATGAATCTTCAGTGAAAATAATAATTCAACAAGTGGCTTCTGCACTAAATTTTATTCATGAGTTTCAATTGGTACATCGTGACATCAAACTTGAGAATATTCTTGTTTTCAAATCAAATTTTTCATGTGTTAAACTTTGTGATTTTGGTTGGATGAGAAGAGACGGAGCATTAGTTACAAAAACAAAATTTACAAGTCAATCAGCTAGTCATTTTCAACCACCAGAGATTTCTCAAATTGTTTTTCAAGAAAGATATAATGTCAACATTTTATCAGATGTATGGAGTTTTGGAATACTACTGTATTTTTGCCTTGTTGGTCATTCACCCTGGACTAATTCAGATGTGTTGTTAGACTCAGCATATTGTCAATATGTTGATTACCATCGAAGAAAATCAATTAGAATCCCTGATGCTTTCAAAAGATTTACTCCTAGATTTCTTAGAATGTTTAAGAGAATTGTATGCCCTAAAGCCTCTAAAAGATCAAATGTAACAGAGATATTTAAATATCTTTCTGATGAATGGGTTAAAGGTAGTCAACAATCATGTCATAGGAAAAGAAAAGGTAGTCATAATAGTAATTGCAGTACTAATCGTTCTAATTTAACTTTAAATTGTGACACTATTAATAAAAGAGATTCAATCAGAACAAATAGATCTAGACAAAGTGTTTGTAATATTAAAAATAAAACTGATGATGGATTGTCATCATCAAGTAATTATTCAGAACCTGATAAAATGTCTGTGTCGGAAAAAATTGAGAATTGGATGACTACTGGTTCGCTATTGTCTACAGATATTTTGAGAAATTAGTTAGGATACAATAGTTTTCTTTTTGGTATATATATATTTATTTATGTAATAATTACTAACACACAAGTGTATGTACTTTTATGCTTGTCTAAAAATAAATTACTTTTGTGGCATTGTAAACGACTTGATATATATATATGTTGATGAAATAATAAATAAACAAAAATCCTCTATTAATAAAAATATCCAAGAAGATGCGTTTACATTAGACAAATGGCTTATTACTCATAATTTATCATTTTCAGTGTCCTTCAGTCAGCGGATGTTATTTCTTAATCACGCACCTTGAATCATTTCTGGAGATGCTATATAGCCACTTCATCCATCATTTTGTTAAGAAAAAGTTGACCAAGGGTATGAAAACATCAAAAGGAAGCAATAATTTTCATAAATCATTCATTAGTACATATACACTTAGGTATTAAATATATAGGTCACTGCATTCCGTGATTTCTTTTCTTTTGGTTGGTGAAGTAAAGATGATCATTATTGATGCCAATTAACTCACGCTGAGTTTTGAACTTGTTCTCCAAGGTGTATTCTGGGCTATTGATGTATTTTTCCATGCAGCCTAGCACGTGTTGTTAACTTTTAGTAGCTAGCAGTGTTTCTAAAGAAAAAATAGACAAAGATATTTTTGAAAAGCAGATCATATAATAATAGCTTTCAGTTCACACGTCATTGTGTTTCATGTTGTGAGAGAAGAGTGAGTCCAGATTTAGATTTTTACTAGTAAAAATGAAATCTAGGTTTCATATACAATAAACAATACTTATACACTGCACCAAAAGATCTATTTTCAGTTCTCAAGGGGTAAAGTGAGATAAGCTATTAGGAAAAAGTTTATTTTTCTTTCAACCTAATCTCCTCTATTCATATCACTTTCACTCTCTATATAATAATATAAAATGTATATAGAGAAAAAATCACAAACAGCTTCCATTACTTAACCTATGCTACTACTAAATAAGCTTGTGTAAATATTGTGAAAGTAGTAGTAAAAAAAACATTTTAAAAATAACTATCATAATAATAATACCTGATCTATTTTTTTCTTTTTGTTGATGTTTGTTAAACTTATTACATACTAGTCTGAATCTGTCCATCACTTTTATAGATCTTTGTGTCATCATCATAAATATATTCGACATGCCAGTAAAAACATAGAAAGAAACCAAGATCAGTTTCTTCTCTCACAGTTTATAATGAGATGTCATGTTTTTTTGTAAATGAGCTCTGGAAATTTGTACACAATATTATTTATCACAACTCAAAGAGTGACATTTGTAGTTTGACTCACTCAGTTCTGCATGAGTGATGGCACAAAGAAAGACAAAAGTGGGTCAATAGGCTGTTGACACTTGAAAGTTGAAGAATAGTAATATTTTTACACATTATATGTCAAATAGAGTATGTATGCCTTTTTTTTCTTACAAAGAACAATAAAAAGTTGTTCTCAATTCAATAGGTCAATGGCCTAAAGTTTTTCCAAATTTTGAGATTTTTCTATGTTAGCATTTAAGCATTCGGTCCATTAGCATTGATTTAAGAAATTGTCGTTTTAGTTGTTGTCAATTGTCATCCCGGAAAAGAAAAAAGACAGTTGATGACAGATATAAAAGTAGCAAGAGCCAACCTCAACTTTTTGAAGAGAAAAAAACATGTGCATATGTAAATAAATACGAGTACTACATATATATTATGAGTTCAGTATAGTAATAGTAAAAGAAAACTAGAGTATTTAAGTAGGTAAAAAAGAGAATGAGTTTTGAGTGAGCATTTGCTGCCAATCAAAAAAAAAACTTTTGACAAAGTTCCATCTTTGTAAAATGTACAAGATAAGGTAAGTTAACTTGTAGTTTAGTATAACCAGGAAGTCGGTGTAAACACTTGGATTTTTATGGAGCCAATTAGGTCAGAATACCGTTAAATTTTCGTACTCCAACATTTCTGTAATTGGTTGAAGTTTTCCTAAAGTTATTATGCAAGAGCTACATATAGTCGTAAAATGTCTATTATTTAGAGTAAAAATATAATTTTAGCATTATATATATATTTATATAGACAGATGCTTCCACATTGCATTACACCTTGTGGCATAACATGATGTAAAATATTCTCACATCATGTCAGATATGATTTATTTACTCTTCCAGTAGAAGAAAAAACTCATTTTCCTTCTTCTTTTTATGTATTCATAAAAAGAACATCCTTCTTTACTTTCTATTTTGGACATTTATTATAACATCCGTCAACAGGGAACGAGATGAGTTTTTCTTACTTTCCTTTTCGTTCCGCCAATTTCTATTATAATTTGCTTCTTATTATTATTTCTATATGAGTATATTTGCAGATTTAACTAGAACAAAAGTACTTCACTTTGTTTTTGGTTCATCTCATCTTGAAAAGAATCTCGGCATCCTGTAGTAAACCATTTTATGACGTCATTTTTCCTTAGCTTGTCACACTCACCTATGTAGCTCAAAGGTCTTTAAACTCTTTCAAAAGAAAAACTACTACTACTATATTTAGTCTAAAAAATCAGGTCACATAGAACAAGAAAGAGATTATGATAAATTACAATTACAAATATTTCAAAAAAACAAGATGTTTTACGGTGCGGAGAAATTATAAAGCAAATATTTCTTTTTTCTTTAATCCTAAATACTGTTGTGATGTAATAGTGGAATGATCTATAATACTAATATTTTGACGAGGATACAATGTTTGTTGATATTAAAAAACGGAAGCAAGTGATGATTGATTGATTTTTTAGTTAGAAAACAAGTCGTCTCAGTTTGCCTCTCTTCCGACTCGACTTCCGCCTACATAAAATAATCCATAGGATAGGATAAACTAAAATTACGTCTTGTTTTGTCGAAAGATCAAGGTCTTTCTTTTCTATTACATACAATTAATCTATCCATCATATATGCACATTTCCATTGGAATATTGTTGTCAACAACAAAATATTCCTACGCAAAAACAAAGTTCTGCAATAACAATTTCCCCTGATGGCTTTAGCTTTCATCTAAAACTCACAGCAGGGAGCAAAGCAAGAGATTCAGTTTGCAAGTCTAAAAGAGTTTCTCTATCGATCGACTTTGAGGACGACTCTATTTATGATTTTCTCTAAAACGCAAGAGAAGATTGAAAAACATAATCCTCCAGCTAGGATGACGATAGCAGCAAAAACGTCATAGAAAGAGAGAGGCTCTGTATTATTAGCTTCTGTAGAAAAGTCCAGGCAAGCAACAAATGTGGCTTCCAAATACTTCTTCATTCCACGATATCGAATCCCAGAATCAAACATTTTTAGAATTCTACGAAAACCATAAATATGTACATATAATTATTTACCTATAGTTCTAGCAAATACTAATTAAATGCTAAAAATAAATCATACTAATTACATACATAGAATTCAAAATATCTCGTAGAGGTGAACCTTTCTTTATAAACATCCCTGAATAAGTTTCATGGATAGGGATTTTCAATCTAGAAAGCTTTTCACAGATTTCTATTGTACCTTTGAAAATTGTAAATAATGGGTAAAAATTATCATCATGACTAATAAAGACAGAATGTCGATTTGGAAGAATTGAAGCTGATGTTTGTGTATCGATTGCTTTTGAATGTGAAAATGGAGGAATAATTGACTCATTTGACAGTTTCTGTGTACTCAAAGAGAAAATCAATCAATAACAATATTATAATAAGCATTCATATTTATAGAGAACTCACTTTCAATTGTGTTTCAAGAGTACCAATCCATTTGTCTGTGTAAATGTCAAAGTTCAAATTTATCATATCACTAAATGTTTTAATAGGAAGAATCTTAGCAGATAAAATAGAAACTAAAGTTGCTGAGAACTTTGTGTTAATTAATATTGCAGTAAATATTGTTGACAACAATATAACTCGTATTGCATTCGAGTCTGTCTTTAGAGTAAAAACTATAAAGAAAAATTAAAACTAATTAGCAAAATATTTTTACAACTTTTTCTTTTTTTTTTGTAAATCAACCTTTTAAACATGAAGCTCCCATAATCCAATTTGCTAAATCTGCCAAGTCAATAAAAGAGCTGCTGAGATTATATTTTTGATTAACAAGAAAAACAAATGAGCCAATAATACAAAGAGATATCCATAATGTCATTAGAAGAAACCATGCTGAAGGAGTTAGAGTTTGAATATAAATATCTCTAATTGAACTTGGAGATGGTTGATAAAAATAGGAATAAGTAAATTTTCCGTGTGTAGGATGAAGATAAGTACTAGCTAATAATCTTTGTGTATTAAATGAAAAGAATGTAATTCCAATATCTGCTGACCCATTATCAACTAAACGTGGTAAACCAACAAGTTTTCCTGTTTTTAAATTTATTGTTGCCCATCCATGGCCAATTACTGCTTTCTCTGTAAAGTTGAGAGCAAATAATAATTCACGATATTCATCAACTTCAAAACCATCAGTGAATGAGACGTTTTCTCCTTCATTGATATAATTAGCAAATAGAAATCTACCATCACCCTATTATAAGTAATTAACATTTAGTTATACAACTGTTGAATTATTGTAGGAGAATATTTTATTTTTATGTTATCAACCTCTGCAACACCAGTGAATATTTGCCCTTGAAAATTATTTCTTCTTGAAGCTTTTGAAAGAATATTTTCCAAGTCTAACTGGATTCCATTGATATTTTCTATTTTTTGAACTACTCTTAGTTCCTTATAAGAATAGAATTCAATAATATTAAACTGCGATGAGGAAGTAGTATTATGAATTTCAAAAATATAGACATCATTATTTGCAGAAAGGTTGGATGATAGTTTATTAAGTGAAGCCTCATGATTTTGTGATGTAATAATAAAAATAAAAGGAGTCCAAATATCAATTTGATTTTGCAAACCGATAAATTCTTCAAGTACAACTTGGCTTACTTGGAATTCATAACTTTCTTCAAGTTGTGATACAATGCATATTTTTTCATTTTGATTATGATCAACTAAAAATAAACGCTTCCAATGTGTTGTCTCACTAATGAAAGTAAAAGCGATACTTAGAAGATCTGATGTGACAAGAAATTCAATATTTTCACAAAACTCACAATTTCTATTAATCAACACTACAAAGTCAATACTTTGAAAATCCTGTAAATTGAAAGCTGTTGTAAAGAAAAATTCCAAATTATTAGAATATGAGCAGAATACTAATAATACAAGTTGTAAAGTAACAAATAATGTGATTACAAGATACATTTGAGACTGATTGCTGACGTGTATATGCTTACAAGACGGAAATAAACTGATTATATATATGAGGTAAGTACTCACATTTAGAGAGTTTTTTTGTGGACAGGTGTAAACTGTTAGTATATTATTTAATTTGTATACAACAAACCCAATTATTTTCTGTATTGATTTTTTATAAAGAGCTGTTATTATTACATAAAATTGCAATTTGTACAATGAGCTTATGTACAGTTTAGGTAGGTTTTTTATACAATAATAGTCTATGTTTGTGAGTTTGTGTACTTGTTATATAATGTTATTTCTCATTTACACTTTGTTGTATATTGTGTTGTAATTGTAACATAATAATATCGTAGTGTACTTACAATAAAAGCCATATATTAATAAAGCTATAGCTAAAATTTCTTAACCCAATTATTCTTCTAAAAATGTTTTGTAGATTCAGTATACTTTATCTTTCCATTCACTACGATGATTGTTTTTACATCGACAGAAAAACTTTTCTCTCCTATCATCATCTGCTGCTCTATTTTGCCAAGCAATTGTATTTCTTGACTCAAAAGCACTAAGTATAATATACAGCATCCATAATAGAACAAAACCTCCACCACATAACCATTTTGTGAGTGTGGGACCTAAATAAATCAAAAATGAATGTATTAAAATATTACCGAGATAAAAGGAAAACTTAACCTCCTAGTTCTCCTTTTCCAAATAACTTTGAAAATCTTCTCCATGCAAATATAGCAGTTGCAACGAGTGCAACGATAGAAAAGACTATAACGCTGAATGACAAACTTCCAGGTCTAACTAGAAAACATCTATTTCCCTATCAAAAAAGAAAGAAGAAAAAAACATTAGTAGTTATAAAAGAACTCTTAAACAAGTGAAAGTGTGAAAGTATAAAGACATATATTTCAACAAACTTTTGAAGCATGATAAATTGATGCCATAACCCAAGGAAGCCCTATTCCAATAAAAAAATATTCATGCCATTCAATAATAATTTCCACAATATAAATGTTGTATATCGTATACCTAATCCCAAAAACACGTTGACAGCATTGCTACCATTGACATTTCCAATCGCGTTGTCAGCCGTATCTTCTGCTGCAGCTGCTGAAAAGCTAGAAAAATATCAAATAAAATGTTGACTTTTTATTCACTAGTAAATAGTAGTATGTAATACATACCTTGCAAACAAATCAGGCATTGATGTACCAAGAGCGACAAAAGTGATTGCTAAAAAAATGTCACACAAAATTAAATTCTGGTTTATAAATCCTTATTAAAATACGGGAATCGAAACCTGTAATTGTGGGCTCGAGACCAACGCAACAGCCAAATATTTCAGCCATATCTCCAATAAGTGCAGTAAGCATACCAATACAAAGTAATGAGCAGACAAAACATAAATATCCAGAACATAAAGCTGGTGGAGGGCTTGAATTGAAAAAAAAACGATTAATGTTTATTAATATCTGAATAAACTGATAACAAAGTATATACTATAAATAAGTCATATGAGGTAAAGTAAAGATACTCACATTGCTGCAAAAAGTACTTTCCAGATGAAACTAAAAAAATGCAGAACATAATCTTGTATTGTTGGTTTTTGTCCTTCTTCACCACTTCCAACTTGTAATGCACTTGTAAATTGTTCACGCCAAGCTTTCCTCCAATCATCATTACTTGATTGCTCACTTACTAGACTAACCATTTTGTTTAAAATTTCTTCATAATTTTCACTAGTACAAATAGTAACTGTTGTTGATTTAATGTCTCCTAAAGTTGCTCCGCCTTCAGGATCAAATAATTGAACTTCAAATATAGCATCTTTAGAAGATGAAAATCCATCCACAATTTTAATTTCAAGAGCTCTTGTTTTCTAAGATTTAAAATTATGACAATTATGAGTTTGTTGTATAAAGAGTAGTAAATTGGCATATTTAATTTTAATTTTCTTACTTCTCCACTAAAGAATGTAAGTTTTCCTTGTCCGCCAACATAGTCTTTAGGCGACTTTGCTGTTACATCAACTGTTCTCCAACCAACTGTAACCTTATTGATAGAATATACACGAATTATTATTATTATTATTATTATTGAAATTATTTTTTAATTAAGTACTTTTCCATCAGCTCCACCATTTCTATCAACATCTATAAAAATTGCTTTTCCATTTTCTTGTACTAAATGTGCAGCTCTTTTAAATTGAATGACTCCAGGTTCTAAGAAGAATTAAAATACATTTATTAGGAATTCATAATAATTTACTTAGATTATTAAAACTTACTGTCATCATCAATAATAATAATTTCCATTATACCAACTCTTCCAATTGCAACCTTTTGATTTTTGTCAACTACTTTCAATTTCAAGAAGAATTCCTCGGTAGGCTCCCATTGCTCATCATCAACTATTTTAATCAAATCGTATTAATTATAATAAAACATTTCTTCATTTTTAAATAAATAAGCAAATAACCTATTTTGACTGCAATTTCTTTTGATTTTTCATTTGGCTTGAAAGTAATTACTTCATCAATTGGTTCATAATCACTACCAACTTTAGCAGATCCATCAAAAGTTTGAACTTTAACTGAAACTTCCTTGTCCATATTTCCTTTTCGAAGTATGCTAACAAGGAATGTCCCAACATTTTCCAAAACAGAATACGCAGATGTTTTAAACTCAATAACAGCATGGTCAGGAGTAATTTCAACATGTACAGTACTATGATTTTTTAATTGCTTATTTACTTCTTTCAATTTTTCATTTAAAACAGGTTCCAACGACGCTCCTCCAAGTGCTCTAACAGCTCCCATACGATACCACAGAAAAGAATGATGACCATGATGAACCAAGCGTGTGGCAACTAATTGTGCAGCTCTAAATAAGATATATGAAATTAAAATCATATCTTAGAATAAACATATTGTCTTTTTTTACTCTTCATCAGAAATATCTCCATAAGATTTAATTTTTTGATAAAATGAAACCATTGCATCTTTGTTAACTTCACCATTCTCATCAAATAATGATGCATCTTTAGTTAGTTCCTGAGTTTCTGCTTCTTGTTCTTCTTTCGTTTTCCATCCAGTCAAACAAAACTCATTATCTGTCCACCAAGCCAAAAAGACCAAAAGTGGAAAAAAGAGTAACGTAGCAAAAGCTTCCCATATTTCTACAATATCCGGACTGACCCAATCCAAAACAAATAACATCCATACGTAAGCCATTAATCCAAAAAAGCTTGTTACACCAAAAACCTATTATTTCAAAGAAAATATTTCTAATAAAAGACTCATTCATAATATTACATGAATAGTTATATCACTTACTTTGTATAGCTTTATTCTTCTAATTTCACCTTTTGGTATTGCTATAATGCAGACAGCAGAAATAATAAGTAAATTGAAAGCTGCTGATCCAACAATTGTGCCAGGGCCTAAGTCACCTGCTTTAAAGTCATTTCCCATAATTTCAATACATGAGAGTAAAATCTCTGGTGCAGATGAACCTAATGCCATTAGTGTTAAATTGGCAACTGAAATATAATAATAATAATTAGATTCATATCATATGTGTAGCTGGCTGACAAAAAACTTCAGTGAAATTTTTTCACTATAAAATACCTGTGTCGTTCCAAACCTGTACATCAATATAAACATCCTTTCGTCCTTTTAGTTGTATCTAAGATAGAAAAAGCTTTTAATTTAACTTATTTGATAAACTTTTATACGTATATAGATTTAACATACTTTTCTTCTGACACTGGTAATTTTAATAATGGAAGCCATAAATATATCCGAAGCAATTGCAACACCCAAGAAGAAATAAATGAGACCAGCAAAATACATAAATGCTCTGGCATATCTATTCATATGTCTTTCAGATTCCGGAAAAAGTGGAAGAAGAAGGGTATCCAGACCAGAGAAACATTTGACAAGATATGAGTTATTATTATTATCTGGAGTACTTGCATTTCTATTTGTAGAAGCTGTCTGTGTTGAATGGATTGTTGAAATTGTTGAATTCAGTAAAGTAGTCAGCAAGATGCTTGTTGTAGTTGAAGCTGTGTTACTCATTCTAATAAATTATAATCTTACTATATAATAAGACTTGACAAATAAATGGTGGTTAATTTGCTTAATTTTTAATAAGCCAGTCAAATTGAGACAAATTGCATATAGAATTTTGTGTTTGGGTCATTAGAATAATTTGTATATGGTCACCGCTAGTAACAATGTTCCCTACTAAAGTTGTAAAGATATAGAATAGCGTTGCTACCTAACCTATTATAAGATCATGAATAAGGTGCAAAGTTCTTTTCTTTAAGTTTACTTTTAGTTTATCTCTTGTTCTTGTTTGATGAAATGTATAGACGACTGTCCTTCAAATACATATAGATATTATTTGACTAAATAAAACTTGTTCATGTGGCATTGACACTTTCAATTTCTCTTGCGCTTTCATAAGTTTCCTTCACAATTTTAGTTTTAGTTTACCCATTTTAGTAGTTAGTAGTAGAGAATCTGTCACTCATCAATAATTATCATCTAGCTCTCTAATCCTAAACTATCATCATCATCATCATAAACTTTATGTGAAATACAACATGAAGAGAAGTAGTGATATTTGTTACATATTTTTCTTTCTACTAGTCATTCAACAATACCAAGAAATTACTGCCAACAACGATACAGACATTGAATGGACATCACAACAACAATTACATCATGATTTTTCAATTAAATGGTATTCTAAACATTCAGAATGGTTGACAATGGAAATGTTTTCTATAACAAGAGGTATGTATGAACTTAAACAACTTTTTAGAAAAGAAAAGAGATAGACTAATTAAACATTATTACTATTATTAGGATACATTGCTGTTGGGTTTAGTAAGACACTTGGAATGAAAGGAAGTGATATTGTTATGGGTTGGACTGATTCTAATGGAGCACATCTTGTGGATTTGTATGCAGTTGGACATGAGACTCCTATTTCAGATCAAAGAAATGATTATGAGTTATTATCTGCTCATGAAGATGAGCTAGGTACAAAAATTAGATTTAGAAGAAGATGGAATACTGCAGACAAACAACATGATAATGAAATTTTGGTAATTACAATAATAAATTATTTCTAGGACTCATGTAATCGTCTGTCTGTATTTTTAGCCAGGGCCTACAAATCTCATCTATGCCTGGAGTTTTGATGATCCTTCCTTTGGAGAAGCTAACGGATTTTGGCCAAGTTATCACGGTTTTTTTCATAGAGGTGTAGAAACTATTGAGCTAAGGCCACAACCAATTGATCATTCTAATCCTCAAGTTTTGTCTACTGCTGAAAAAACTCCAGAAGCAGAGACTTCAAATAAAATTAATAGGACAATTACAATTATGAACGTAAAGACAATATATTAAGAACATTAAACTTAATATTAAAGTTTTGTTTTTTATGCAGAGACCTTATTCAAGAGTAAGAAAATATGGACTCTTTCGTAATACATGATAGCTTTCTCTATTTCTAAGCTGTTCTTTAGATTACATGTATAAAATAAACAAATTGTTTTTTGCAATGTTGTTGACTCTAACTAAATTGTTTCATGTACAACATGTGTGTTTTAAACTCATTATCTTACATATGATTAGTCCAACAAACATCCTTATAGTAATTTTAGACTTTTTCTTTCCTATACTAATACAACACTAACTACATATCTCTGCGCAGAATAAATACCGTCAAGAATTTCAACTTGGCCGGTGAAGAACAACAACAACTTTTAATTTTTTTAGTGATGGATTTTTCATTAAAGTTAAATAAAACAAATTACATTCCTGGAGATAAAATTGAAGGTGAAGTTGTAGTGGTCAATAACAGAATATGTGGCACAGAAAAAGAAATTGAAAGTATGTTCCCAATACAATATACAAAAAATATCATATCATATCGTTTCTAACTTGCTAATAATTACTTAGATATTACTGTCTATTTGGAAGGAAAAAGAATTGCAAATGTTCAACAGTGGCAGAATTGTCCATATTATTTTTATGAAGATTCTGTAAAACTATCTAATAATCATGACATCACCAAAAAGTATTCATTTACTTTCCATTTACCACAAGATATCCCCGGCTCAATAACAGTCAGTAGAGCTTCAGTAGAATATCAAATTATTGCAAGAATAAAAGAAAAAGGAGATTTTGATAAAGTTATAAAAGTTCCATTTCAAGTTGATGGACATTATGATATTAGTTCTGAACCAGAATCATTTTGGAAACCAGTACAAATATCTAAATGCAAACAACTTGGTTGGTTCTGTACATCTAATCCTGAACATTTTGGTTTTAATTGCAAGCTTTCAAAAAGCTGTTATGTTCAAGGAGAATGGCTAGATTTGGTGTTGGAACTTTATAATTCAACTCCACGTACTATTGATTGTGTCAAATTGACAATCTCAAGGGTACGTCTTAAAAAAGTTGAGATTTAACTAAATAGTATATTTGATTTTTAAATTATTGATAGGAATTTTTTCTTTTTGATGGAGGAAATTATAAGAAAATTCTTTCCGAGTATGGTACAATTTGTGAAGTTTTAGGACCTGTTGTACCTCCCAGAGAAGGTAAATTATGGAGAGGAAGTATAATGCAAATTCCACAAACTGTACCAACTCATTTAGGATGTCATCGACTTATTGAGCTTAATTATTATTTAATGGTAATAATATTTCAAGTTTCTGTAATTAAATACAACTTTAAATATATGTATATACACAGGTGACTGTTACTTTAAATGGTTGGCGACGACAAACTCTTAAAGACAAAATCCCTATAATTATAGGAACTAAAGGTGGACATAACAATACAGTAGTTCTACAATCGACAAGTTGTCCATTTACACCTACTTTTCCAAATCGCAAGAGATTAAAGAAATCGTAATTAATTTACAATACAATAATGTTAATAATTTAAGAATATTGCTCAATAATAAAAGATGAGTTCATTGTAAGTAATAAATGAAAAAGTTTATATATTATGCTTCAGTATCTTCTGCTGATTTATCTCGAAGGAGTTGTGAGAATGCTTTGTAGTGAAGTGGATCACGTTGCATAGTCTACATAATGAAAAAAAATAATTAACAAAAGTTACCAGTAGTAAAAGGAAAGGATGATGTTAATAAAATTAATTTCATACGTTTGCAGTAAATTCCAATGCTTCCTTTTTGTTTAGTTCCAAATGAGCTCTTAATCCCCACGTATAACGATACGATGGTTGACCAGTATTTTCTCCATCAGCTTCATTATTTACAGGTTTCAAAATCATTTCCATATACATTGGTGTAACATATTCCTGAATTTTTATTTTTAAAATGAATTTATTTAAGTTTTAGAATCTGAATAAATTGTCAATTTACCGTCTTGAGAAACTTTTGAAGATTTTGACGAGTCAATTTTGGTTCACTTAATTCTGTTAATCCACTTGCTTCCAATATATTCCAAATGGTATCTATTTTAAAAACATAAAATTAATTTCAAAATCTCAACAGAAAATTGACATCATAGATATGTCATATAAAAAAATAATTACCCTCATCAATTCCACGAGTTTTATTCATCATGAAAATGCTTGAAAGAATCAAGTATAAAACAGCATCTTTTCCAGCATTACGAGCAACTGATTTTGGAACTTCACTAAGTTCACGTTGAACTAGTGATTTTTGCAATAATGCTGGAACATAAAACTTGCTAACTAGAATGACACTGTCAAATGTAGTTTCCTCATCAAAATCTTCACTGAATTTAAGATTTTGACCAGTAGCTTTTTTAGAAGGAACAATAAGTCCAATCAAACGAATTCCAAATGTCTAATAAAGAATAATAAAAGTAAATGTCATTTACTACTATAAATGAAGACTTTTTAAATAAATCTGAAATCGTACCTTATACAACACTCGACGAAGTTCTGTCATTACTCCATTGTAATGTTGTCGATAAGAACGAGAAGTTCCAAAAGCATTTCTTACAATGTCTGTCCGTTTAATTGGAGCTCTTTTTACCTGAGATATTAACAAATATAAAAGAGCAGTGTGAACCATTTCTTCTTTTGATTTTAATTGTTCTTTTTCTTGCTCTTCTTCTTCATCATCATCATCAGATAAAACTTCTTCTCTACGTTTTCTTCTTGCTGGAGTTGCTCTTGATCTTTCTCTTTCTTCGTCTTCATCATCATCAACAATAAATGGCTTTTCTTTTGGTTTTCTACCTCTACCAGTACTTTTTGGTCTTGATTTATTGACAGAATTTCTTGTTGAAGAAGAATTAGTTTGTTGTGGAGTTCTTCTCGTTTGGCGTCTTACAGGAGTTACAACTTCTTCATCTTCTTCCTCCTCCAACTCTTGAAGTATTTGAGCACGCCGTGAACTTCTTGATTCTCGTACCCAACTTCCTCGTCTTCTTTGACTCATAATTAAGCTTTCTTAATTAAAATTAACAATTGACAAAAATGTGAAATGGAAAAACGTGGACTGTGGGCAATTTCTTACGAAAGCCAATAACGTAACTTCCCGCTCTTTTGAACTAAATGCAGCGTTGGTTTTTTTATGCTTCAAAAATGAAATGAACAAAGTTTTTTTTGAGCTAAAACATTCATTTTTATTTTTTATTTGGACTAAAAAGTTAACAATAAGTTGTCAAAATGGTTAAAAAAGGTAACAAAAAGAAATTATGTATACTTGTTTCTTAAAATAATAATAATAACAAAAAACAATCACAGGCAATATAAATATACAACTTTAAGACAAATAACACAATAAAATACATGCAATTACATAATTCGTTTAAAACTATTTAACATTTTATATTAAAACAGTCATTAAAGTAAGCCTTATTTTTAAAAGTAGTACTATTATTGATGTGACTTGTTACGCACATTATTATCTTTTATTATAAAAGTAGTAGTGAAGATTATCTTGTGCGATTGTTGCATTAATTTACTTAGTTAGTACTACTACTGAAGAGTATTTTTTATATTTTAGTTATTACTGATTATTATTATTGTGCATAGATCAGGTTATTCTAATAAATTATTATATGGCACTAGTATTTGTATTATTATTTAATGTTTTAATTACGGCACTAAAAATCCATTTCTTGGGTCAATTCCTAATATGCTACTCTTTGGATCGTAAACTAATGAACTCCAACTTGTCTCACTACAAAGTGATGTTTCTAATTGTTCCATTGAATTGACTTTATTTGCTAGTGAGTCATAACTTTTTATATGATTCCATTTAGAGAGCAAAATATCACTCACTTCTTTTTCTAAACAAAGATCTTGTATAGTGTAAAACCTAAATAAACAACAACAAAATCACGTTAATATAACATAGTAGAAAGAATTTGTTTAAATATGCTTACTTTGAGACTAAATTGTCAATCCAATTTGATAAATTTTGACTAGATTTTTTATTATCAACTTCAATATCTTCATCATTATGCTGCTGTGGAGTGTTTAACATTCTTGCTTCCTCCAAAGATAATGACTTTCCTTCATAAAATTCTAATGGCATAATTAAAAATTTGACTTGAGATACCAAAGCTCCTTCTTTAGTTAAAATTTTGACTGTCCAATCACCAGGTAATAAAGGTTGTTTTAATGATGGTCTTACAAAATTTGCTGTAGTTCCACTATGTAAGCTAGTAGTTGAAACTGCTTGAACATTTTGTAATGGATCAATCCAAGAAAATGTAATATTAAAATCTTCATCTGTAAATACATTATATGCTAGAGTAGGTTCATGAAATGGTCCTATTGCATTTGCAAAGTTTCTAAATGTTTGTTCTTTTTGGTCATATTCTGTTCCAATATGAATATCTCGAATTTTTTGACGAATTTTATTGTTTTTTGAACTCCAAGGAGCTACTTCTACTTTTGTTGTTTCTAATTTAACTAATGCTTGTAATGTAGCTGTCAATTCTTTATGATGATGACTTGATCCTCCATCAAATGATATTTCAAATCTAATTATAATTCCATCAAACTTGTCATCTTGTGTGAATGCTAATATTTCTATAAGTTTTGTTGTTCCAATTATATTTTCATTGTTGAAATATTTTAAATTAAATCCTTCACTAGCTAATCGACTTAAAGAATGGCCTAAGGTAATTACAGCATCGTCAGGTTTTGGTGAAACATCTTGATGATGGTAAATACTTTGCCAGTAACGATTTATTGTTGAAATATGTTGTTCAAATCTTGATGGATAAAGTGAAGATTCAAGTTTATTGATTATTCCTTGATTAATAATTGGCTCAAACTTTCTTGCAAAGAATAATAGTCTTGATTCTGTCATCTACATAATATTCAAAAATATTTAAATAAATTATATGTTTTTGAATTTAAAATAATATAAAGAAATAAAATAATTACTTGAAGACGATTCCAATCAGATAAACGAAAATCATTTGGTGAACCTATGCCAAAAGAATAGACAATTAGTATATTTTCAGATTGATAGAATTATATCTTACATCCACACCAATCGACAACATTTCTATATTGACATTTGCATCCAAGTTTTCTTTTCCAATTTGTAACATGAAGATTGTTATCAACAAATGTGTCACAATAAACAGAATTCTTTAAAACAGTATGGAAAAAACTCTGTAAATTCATAATAAGTATAATATTTATATGTAATTTTTTACTCACATTCACATAATTTATTAATTAAACTGACCTCAGCAGGAAGCAATGTATGTTTGTAAACAGTTTTAAGACCAGTAATCAATTCATTGTTTGACTCTAGTGACTCAACAAAATCCCTGTGCAAACATAACCAATCACTACCTCCATCAATGACAATCCCTAATGGCAAAGACCGATCTCCAAGCCTCCACATTCTAAATTCGCCTTCTCCTCTTGCAACTAGTAGTAAAAATATTCATTACATACATAGTTACTTGTATTTCATTTCTTACTACTACTAAATAAACTTACAATCAGAAACATCTTCTCCACATTGTAAAAATGTTTTATCAAGTCCTTGTTTTTGGATAAATTTTTGTGCATCTCTCCCGTGACTTTTAACAAAATTATGACCAAGATTAGAACTTAAAAATGTTTCCAATTGTTCAGTAGTTTTAAGTGGAAAATCTGATTCTGAGAGATTAATAACATAATCCCAGTTCCAATTCCATTCTTCCGCATGAATAATTAAATCATGCATTCCATCTAAAAGGACTTTTAATAAACTAGCTCCGCCCCAAATGGTTGATTTACGATTAGACATGAAACGGACATTATTTGGTAATTTATGAGTTAATGTTTGAAGTTGACGATATAAGTAATCTTGTCTAGCTGCAGTATAAAAAAAGTATAATATAATATAACATATATCATAATAAAGTATACAGTACTAACCATCTACATGGATATAGAAGAAATGTTTTTCATGGAATAGAGATTTGATAAGACGGATAACTTGACGTAGAGCTCTTCCATTTATTGTAAGGAAAAACACAATGCGGACGGGTTTTAATTGTTTAGAGGAAATTGTTGTGCTACCATCATTGTTTAGACCAATTACTTGGGCTTTATTTCCATCTAAAATGTTTAATAAAAATTAATATATATATAATCGTTCATCGGTTTTTGAATTTATAAACAAATACTAACTTACTATGATATAGCCCGGTCTCATAAATATTCATTGTAAAATAACCACCACAATACTCACTATTATTTGATTCTTCTATCACTTCACCTTCAACATAACTAGTAGAAGAATCAGATGGACATTTCATTGTACAATATTCGGAAGGATCCAGTTTCGAAGACTCTGACGGTCTTTCATTTCCACAAAAGCATTCAACTCTATACAAGAAAGAAAGAATAAGGTTATTAAAGAAGCAAAGTTAACAAAGTTTTATCATTTTCTTCTTACCCATATTGAACGCCAGCATATTGATAACCGGATTGTAGGCACTTATCTACACAATTCTGTGGAGAATTATTTTCTTTCTCAATGGCAAAATATTCAGAGAGAATTCTAGTTTTTGGTTCATCTTTGTAACATCCTATATGCTTTCCATAAGTCGTAACTAAAGAATCACCAAAAGACGAGAAGGAATTATTATGATTTTAAATGAAAAATTATTTTGTCTTTTTACCATTATTGGTGCAGAATCTTGGTAATCGTTTAGGATATAAAGTACCACTACCTTTTTGACAGGACGTTTTAGCCAATCTTTCTTTACATACTTGCGTTTTGGCACGTTGAATAGCAGAAATTGCATCACGACTTGTAATATTACATTCCGGTACAAAATTCAATGATTCCAAGTCGAGAGTTAAAAGACTAGAATTGACAGTGGCTTCATTGTTCTAAAAAGAAATAAGAAGAGTTAATCAAAACACTCATATATCATATAAAATCAGTAATTATGTATTAATACCGTTTTACGGATGCTATTATTATTGTTCCTGAGTAAAGGCTGAGTTTTGATCCCATCTTTCTGTTTGTGAACAAAAACAAATTAGAATAATGAGTTGATTGAGATTGAGATCAGAATAAAACTTAAAAGTACAAAGTTACCGATTCAGTAGGATACCACTTTTTGTTTCCAGTACTTGAATCACTATCTCCTTCACCATTTTGTAAGATAATTACAAGTCGAATCCCAAGAAATATTTGAATTGTAAGAAGTACTCCAACAAAAATGAAACAAGTACGATATCTGCCACATATTATTCGAGACAAGTAATCATGTTGTCTGGATGTTGCCATTTCACGTAACTAGTAATTAACACAACATATTTTCGTCGCTTTTGTGAAAAAACTAAAATTGATGGAAAGGGTTAAAACAACACCAATGATGACATAAAACAAGAGCAAAAGATGACTAGCCGAGAAGCTTGTACTAATGTCATTCTTACAAACTCTCTCTTTTTATCAATTTATACTGCAATGCTGTCGTCAATCAATGAATTATTTAGTAATCCCATTTTATGATTATTGTTATCTTTTCATCTAAAATCAAAAAGTTACTTCATTGCACCAAAAACAAAAAATCTCTGAATATAATCTTCAACTTCAAATATAGCGGACAATAACAAAAGGGGTATCGCGCTATTTCTTCATCGTTTGAATTTCACGTTTTCTCAAAAAAGTGATCTTTCTTCCAAAAAGTCTCTGTCATTTCAATTTCTCAATTAACTAATCAACAACAATGGAAAACTTGACACTTAATCAGTTGATGACAACTGATGTTCGTGAAGATTTTGTTGAATATTATATTTATCCATCTCCACTTCTTTCAACTGAAGCCCTTGAAAAACTTTTGTGCAACTTGAATGCAGCAGCTCATGACATTTCTAAAGATTATATTTGGCAAAGAGATCCATTTTCACTTCATTTAGGAATTAAAAGTGAACCAAGTGAATCAACATTTTATCCTTACAAATACTTTTATGGAAAGTCAAGATATGGAGATAGTGTTGAAGATGAATGGTTCATTGTTTACATTTTATTACGCTTGTCACAAATTGTTCAAGAAATTGTCATACGGTAAATTGTCATTATTCCTTTTTATCTAATTATCTATAAATGTTAAAAAGTATTTATTTAACAAAATTGTCATTCATTCTTATAGAGTTGTAGATGGTGATGGTGAATTTTTATTGATTGAAGCAGCAGAACATCTTCCAGTTTGGGCAGAAAGTGATGAATCTTGTTCTCATCGTGTTTATATTTATCAAGGAAAAATACATTTGATTCCAACTTCTGAAGCTTTAAATAATGTTGAAGATGCTCCAGAAGAATTAATACCAGATGGTAACTTATCAACACCAAGTATTAAAGATGCATTAGAAGCTGTTAAAAGTTTTCCTGAAATTACAATTGCAAGTAAAGAAATACAAAATTGCATATCAACTAGAATTGGAGATTATCCTGAAAAAATCAAAAACAACTTTCATCATGCTAATCTAATGCTTCCACCAAAATTAATTATGGTTTTAAAACAATGTCCATCAATGATTTCACCAGCTATTCAAGCATTTTATTATAGAGATCCTATTGATATGAAAACAGCTAGACTAATGAAAACATTTAAACCAACACCACAAGAAGAATGTACAGAAGGCTTAATTAAAACTCGTGTTCAATTTACTAAATGTTTATATGCTATGCTTGCTAAGCAAAATTTTCGTCCAGATTCCAAAGTTGGATGGAAAATTCCAAAAGAAGTTGAACCTGATTTTAAAGCTTATAGTCTTGGAGCAAAATTAGCTATGGGATTTGAAATTTTATTATCAAGATCAAAATCAATTTTAACAAATGGTTGGGAATCAGAAGTAGCAAATGCTAATAGTAGTCCTGGATGGTATCGCTATGAAGAATCTTTAAAGAAAATTGGTTATTTTAAAGATTACCTTCCAGGCTCAAAAGCATATGAAGAATTAGCACAAAAAGCTAGATCCTACTTTCTTACTACTTTAGCTGATGAAGTTAAAACTGAAAGAGAAGATTATACAATCTTAGAATTAAGAAAAATTTTAAGTACAATGACAACACCAATTGATGTAAAAGCTCTAAAAGAAGAATCAAATCAACTTTCTCAAATCGATGATGATGAATCATGGATGGAATTGAATGCAAATGATTTAGAATCACTACTTCAAACTCAATTTAAAACAAAAAAACTTAATACTAATCCATTAGAAATTCCAAATAAATTACAAGAATTTATGAAACAAATGAGTGATTTTCGTGGAGTTGATATTGATGATAAAGATGATTCATTATTTCCTGATGATGAACCATTAGATTTTCAAGCTGATGATTTTATTTCAACTATTGATAAAATGTTATTAGAATTAGGAAAACCTGATAAAGAATGGGATGCATCAGATGATTCATTTGGTAGTGATGATGAAGATGAAGCTTATAATATGAAGATGGAAGAAATCCGTAAGAAACATGATTTTAAACCAGATTCCAAAATTCATCAACTTATGAAACAAATGGATAAAGAATTATCAACTACAGAAGTTGGAAAAACATTCAAGAGTAATAACCCTATAGCTTCTTCTTCTTCATCATCTAACAACAAACCAGGTACTTCCAGATCATCAAAAATGTTAAAAACTTGTGGTAGTGCTACTAAAGCTAGAGTAGAAGAATTGGATGATTTTGATGATAATAATGACGATGATGATGATATTAATAAACCAATAGATATTGATATGAATGCATTAGCAAATATGTTAGAATCATTACAAAGTCAAGATGATCCATCAGGGCCTTCAGCCAATTTACTACGAAGTGTTGGTTTTGACTTGTCTCATTTGGGTGCAAGTAGTAGTGGAAAGTAATTAATTATAAATACTCCTTCTTCTATCTAACTAAAGTCTTTTTAAAGTGTTTTCTTACTTATGTACTATATACTACTGTACTTCTACTATATTTGTGCCAAAAAATGGTCATATCATATATGAAAATAAATCAAAATGAGTAATACAAAACAAAAAAACCCAACTTGAATATCAAATTTTCAATAACTTCATTATTTTATTATTATTATAGTCATGGTATAATCATAATTAATTAGTTGTATCATAATAATAGCATTATAATATATATATATAATAGATCAGATCAAATTGCGTGAATATAATAATGTGTAATATATATATTTTGCCAAAAGAACTCAAGTGTATATTGGCACAAAAACTGTATTTTTTTCTTCTTCTTCCTTATATCATCTTCCTCACGTCTTTTCTTCAGATCTTTTATCTCGTCATAATCACGTGCATACTCTTTACCAGTTTACATACAATTCATTTTTTTCTCTTAATACCTATTTAGAGTAAAGTAACACAACAATTTCTTCTGTTTGTTCAATTCCTTATATTATAGTACTTAGCTTAACTTACAACTATTATATAATCTTAAATTTTATCATTGTACTCTACTGAGAGACTGAGTTTTTTTGTTTTGTTACATTGTAGCAAGACATTCATTTTTTATATGTATAATATTACATTTACATCAACAACAATCAAACTCATTCATCATACAAACATTTTACATAATAATATACTGTTTTTTTCTGTAAAATTTTGAAACTATGTAATATATTTTTGAACATCTCTCTACAAATGTCAAATGTTTTTCTTTTAATCTAGTATATAGTACAAAGACTCATATAGTTATGTCTTTACTGGGAAGACAGAAAATCAGAAAATTACTAAACAAATTAATTAAATCAATTAATTTTATACATATAATAAACTTTGTCTGTCTGTGGCAATTTCATTTCTTTTTTTTCTATATCATTCGTTCACACATATATACATACATTCATTCATTCTTACTTTTCTTCATGACACAAAAACAATTATTTAATTAATTAATTAATAATAATAATAATCTGACGAATACAAAAAAACTCATATAACTGGTTCGATAATATAACAAAAAAGCGCTATCTTGAGCTACCATTAAAGGTCACGGTCAATGTCATCTTTTTGTAATATATATATATATACATATATGTATATAGTATTTTTTATACAATAATAAGTAGTATGTATATTAATATAGTAGGAGAACAGAGAGCGTTATTTCATTTGATCTTTTTTCTTTTTGAGTACATAATCATATTTTTTTATAACTTAAATTATTTAATTAACCTCACTATATAAATGTTTATAAATCAGTCTCTCTTAGGTTTGGTGGAGACTGTATGTGAACATAATAATATATTGACGCTTTCTTCTTCTTCTTTTCTTTACTATTCATTATAATAATATGGCAAGTGGTTAACTAACTAATATCTTTACATAGTTTTTTCACCAACTAAATATATAGTAGAGCTGCCATCGTTTCATTTCAGTAGCTGGCCTATCATCATCACTGTGTTTTGTTTGAGTAGCTAAAGCTAAGAAGACTCTCTACTTTGTTCCGAACAACGTATTTTTTTACTAACTAACTATAATAATAATAATAATATTTTAGAACTCTTGTATATATATATATATATTTGTAACAATTCTATTTTGATATACAGCAAGTATAAAGGAAGACACCAAATATATATATATTATAATAATATATAATATTTCAAAAACAAAAATCAAAAGTATTATATAAGAAAAAAAGAGAAAATAACTATTTAGTCAAATGTATATTATATAGTATACCACGTATAAGTAGTAAATGTAAAGGAAGACAACGTAGAATAATAATAATAATAATAATCTTCTTTTCGTCAAATCAAGTAGTAGGAGGAGTAAAGAATTATAGAAATCCTTCAAGTAGTATTATACATAAGTTCCGGTTGTGTCCAATAGTTTTAGTATGGCGCAAAACGATTATAACCACTGCGGTATACAGTTGCCTGTAAAAATACAAAACAACAGAAAACATATATATAAATATTTACAGAGAATTTCTATTGACATCAGTAAAATTAAATATTTTTTACCCCATATCCAGTCACTGGGCCGATATTGTGACTGAGATAAGCTTCCGGGAATTCTCGTGAATATCTGGAAGGGAGTATACAACAATATACACGAATTGCAATTAGTATGGTTGTAATTAGGTTTTAATTAGTTCTTCAAAAGCATTGCAGTTTCTAATAATAATAAGCTTAAATTAGTTTAGGAATTTAGGAATGAGGAGAAGTAAAGAAGAAGGAGTGAAGGACTCTTTAAGGAATTTGATAATGAAAGAAAAGGAAAGGATATAGAGTCGGCACTTTATTAGCAAGCATTTATTTATATAAAATTTTAGGAGTTGGTGGAACACAATAAAAAGGAATTGTGTATGATTGAGATATTGAGATTGTATCTCTAAAAGTGTATGTAGTAAAGTGGTGACAGTAGTACTAAAAAAGCATAGGACAATGAATGGAATGAGTATCTCTAACCTATCTCACACGATCAATTACTTACATTGTACAAATCCTAACATCATTCTACGGGTTTAAAAACTATACTACATATAAATACTTACACTTCATACAATAGACTACAAAAACTACTCTCAACCTAATTTGTCACATCTTCCGTTCAAAAAAGTTTAAAAATGAGAATAGAATCTCAAACTCTGTTTTTCTTCTTCTTCTATCTAACACTATTTTTTCTTTTTCTACTATTCTATTCTACTGAGAATAAAACAATTTTTAAACTAAAAAAATTTACGTTTACACGACAAGCTAGAAAATAAGAGTTCCTCAACTAATTTGGGTTTTACTTAACTTTTTTTTGTATTTTTTTACTACATAAACTAGGAGTTGCAAACACATCACAGAAAAGAACAAGACGTGTTTATAGAATTCTTATGGCACAGTGTCAACAATGCACTCAAGTCAAAACATTTCAATTCATGCATTATTACACAACTTCCACTGAACCACATTAAGACTCTGCAATATATTTTACCCAAACGAAAGACAAATGAGAAAACTAGATGAGTATATATATACTTTCTTAGCTCTCTTCTATAATACAATACGATTACTTACTTAGTCCAAGTCAAAAAAGTCAACCGAGTACATACATATAATATATAAAACTACTATATAATATAACAAACCACCACAATCCAACAACTTTCAATGTTTTTTTGCTGAATCACTTATAGAGGTTAGTAAGTAACAAAAGTCTTTTTCTTTTCTTTCATGACAAACTAATTACGATACACATTATTAGCTGAACGAAGCTAAAAAGAAAAAAAATTTTGGTATCCCAATTATAATAATTTGCTGAGACAGGAATAAAAAAGGAATAAGGAGATTTTGTGCTGGTATCTTTTCTACTTCTACTATCAACTCTACTTTATACCAAAATACAAGCAGACTACTAGGCAAGGAGTATTTTTTTATTGAATTATTATTATTATTTTGGTCAACGAATCTAAAAAAAAGTTTAGCCAAGCCAAAGTCAAAAGATCTATTATATATAGATCATCATCACATAAAGAATTACAATTTAATTCTCCTTACCCAGGAACAAAACCAGCTACACTTGCAGGTTGAGCAGATGCTCCATAAGCTGCTCTAGCAGCAGCTGAATAACTCAAGTTACTCAGATTTGCAGCCGCGGCAGCATATGTCGCCTAAAAGTAATTACATTTAACAAATTAATTACTCATCCCTCTCCAACCAACAAAATTATCCCATCACCATTCATTCATTCTCTTCAAAACTAATACTCTATGTCTAACTTGACATCACGCAATAAAGTAGTAATACTTTTGCCCTCTTGTCTATTTTGTTGTACAGCGGACTTAGTGAACACTGACATGGCATGTCACAGTCATTATTTTCCACGTACATATAATGTGTTTTCACTTCACACAGTAGTTTTCATTTATTCTCTTCATACTGTCTCTTTTCCTTGTCTTCTTGTTAGAAGAAGACCTAAGCTAAGCTTATACATTACACGTAATACTTCTCTTGTCTACTATAGTAGTAGTAGCTTTATATATCAGAAAAGATTCACATTTAGGAAAATAGATATCATTTGATGTACTCCAAGTATATAATACCATGTTTGTTTTAGAGAAACTTTTAAGCTCACAAAACTCAACTTTTGTGGCAGAATCATCCTCTCACTTTCAATAGATATATCAATGATGAAAAAAAAGCTTTCTACTTCTCAACTCTACTATCTAAAACCTAATCCATGGATTACACAATCAACTGACGAAAAGAAAATATACTAAGTAACTATAACGGCTATTGAACAAACATAGAGAGACAGAGAAGAACTGACAGCCCAGGCTTTTTACTAACAATTTCCCATCATGTCAAATCAACTCAAGGTTTTTACCAATAATACTTCCATGTATCTCCCTTGCCTAATGATTTGAAACTTGATCTATTTTCTTTTCTACTCTTTTCCTCTCTTCAAATAATCTTATGGGAAAAAATTCCATTTTACTCTCAGTTTTCTTTTTCTCTACATTTTTTTTACAAAAGTGCTTGCTAATGTTCAATTAAATATAACTCTACTCTCCAACTTTTAAGTGCAAGTGGCAATAGCAATGAAATACATCTTCAACACACATTCCTCTGCATCATTCTGTCTTTCGTCCCTTTCTCCTACCTTAGATTCTATTTGCCATCATCCTACACAACTCTTTCAAGTCAACAGCCAAAACTGTCCATTATCCAAAACACTAACCATAATTTAACTTTTACGAGCATTAAGAGTTGATAGGTTACAGTGAGAGAGAGAGTCAAAGTTAAGCAGCTCTCATAGTCATAACTCTAAACTTCTCTACTACTATACTATAGGCGATTCACCTTCCTTGTTTTCGCCAAACCTTCTCAATTAATTACCTCTCTCTACGTAGTAAACTACTACACCTTTCTGCTTTTCTCTCTATTCTATTTCCTACAATTTCTTAGTACTCTAGTACACCTTACTGTAACTCACAGTCAGTTCTCTCTCAACTCAACTCAACTGAAAGAGTCAACAACTATCGATTTCTTCTTCTTCTTCTGATTTGTTTCCTACTTTTATTACTCTAGTCATATATTAGACGAGAAAAGCCAACAGGCATATATATATATAAAAGAGTCAAAATACTTAGTACTCTCTTTCTCTGCATCATGGTGCTACATAAGAATCACTATCATCATCGTTATACAATACACACATAGACATATTCTATGCTCAATTGCCATCTAAAAAGCAAGTCAAGTGCTGAGAAAAGAGTCTAAATGCTTTCGTATTGTGGAATTTTGCCAACTTCTCTTCTCTCTCTCTCTCTCTTTTGCTATTATTGATTAGCTCCTACACACATAGAGAAACATTACTACATACTCTATACATGATCAAGAAAAACACCTCTTTCTCGCTTTGCCAAATAAGTTTTTAGCTAAACAATGACTGATGATATAGCTAACATATGTATGTACATAGAGTAAAAAGGAAATATGCTCGAGAAGAATAAAGTGAATGACTAAAAGTCTATATGTCTATTGTTGATTTTGCTGTTCACTCCAAGACAAGCAACAACACATCATGACATTATTACACACACTCTCTCTCTTACTCTTTCCCTCTACCATATTATATCCATTAGTGTGTTTTGTGCTCGACAATCTTCTTCTTCTTCTTCTATCTCAATATATGTGTTTCCAGAAAACACTCCTTGTCACTGTCAATCTACCTCAACAACTTTTTACCAACATCACTATTACTATATCAATCTACTACCATAGTGTAGTAGTAGTCTAGTCGTCAATTTGACTTTATACTCCTACATACATCCTCCTCCTTTTTTCTTTACTTTTTTACATTTAGTTTCACTCTACAATGAATTACTTTCTTTATAGTCTTTTTTTGCCAGCTTTCAGTTTTTTTCGGATAGTAGCTCATTTTATTTAACTCACATGAGTAAAAGGCGTAATTGAGCTCAAAATAAATCTTGTTCTATCATCTAAATGAAATGAAGGCGTCACCTCGTCATCATGCAATAATTTATTGACTTTTGAAATTTATGTCAGTTCCTTTTTTCTTTCTTGATTATCATGCTATACAACATACAATACCCTCAAAAATTCTATTTTAAACACACATGCTCTTTCACTAAATGCAGCTGTCAAACTGTTAAAAGACTGAAAAAACTTCCCAAGACAAATAAACACATAGTTTTCAACTCTGTATGCTATTAGTAGAGACACGTAATTTTCTTTTACAAAATGCATGATGTTATTTTTTCTTCTTTCTTCTTTCTGTACAGTAATTTGAAGGACAGGAGACTAACCCTTTTACTACTACCTATGGATTCTGTGTTTATGTGTCGATCTCTGTTTTTCTCTTTAGTACAACTTTATGTAGCACGAACGTTGTACTTTACACACAATTTTCAAATCCTTTTCACCAAAAAACATAAAAATATACACATGCGTTTAAGTAGACAAACACAATTCTAAAAAAATCCCTTACACAAACAAAATTTGTTCTATAGCCACAATTGGCAATTGGTTCAGATTCTAATCTAAGATAGCGGCATATTTTATATATAGTGAAAGTACACCTTTCCTTTTATAGCACCATTTTTCTCTCTCTGATCACTACAATTGCTAATCTAATAGTTTGACAACTTAACTTTCTTTTCTCCCTACCACTCAACACTCAAGTCACAATACTCACTTTCAATATATAGCTACTAACTAAGGTTCCTTATCAGATTAGATCGATCTACAGATTGCCAGATTATATGGCTTTTAGTAGAACAGATTGAATATCAGATTGAATGTTTCAGATCAGATTAACAGATGGAACCAAGCATAGCAGATCAGATCAGATTATCAGATGCATGCATTCTAACAGATTGGATTAGATTA
>VCNE01005634.1:0-13164 GCA_009869805.1 Oncopodura yosiiana
AACACTGAGATGACGATGATCCCAAAACCATTCATTCAATCCACCCTCTGCCATCAATTCTAAAATCCTTTCAAATGCTGGAATAAATGAATTCTCCTGTCCTAACCAATGCTCAATTTTAGTGAATGAATAAGTAATCTCTATACTTTTGAAAATAAAAAAGTATGAGTAATCTTTAAACAATCTGACCAACCTATGGATGTTGTCTTGCAAATCTATAATTGCAAATGCAGATGGCAAGAAAATTTCTCCAGTCTCAGTATCTGTGCTGAGAGATTCATTTTTAACTACCTTTGAAACAATTTCGTATGGCTTCTCAAATAAAACTGTTAAATTTTTGTAAAGTATCCTATAGAATTCTTTTTGCTCTTCATGAACAGCACGAGAACTTTCAGTAGAGATGTAATCTTTCAAATTTTTAGAATATTTTGTTGCCAACAATGTAATGTTGCTGTAAACAAGATCAGTGAAATTATCTGGACTGTCGGGCTTTGCAACTGCTGTTAACTCTGTTGCCACCTCTCCTTTGTAGAGGTTACTTATAACTAACATTAAAAACATCCAAACACAAACAGTAGGAAAAAGAATGAAACCCAATTTTTTGTGTACTCTTGAGGTATGCTCATGTGACTGCTCAACAACAACAGAAAATGCCCAAAAATACCATTTCTCTTGATAAGAGAAGTCACTCCAGCTAAAGTTTTGCATGTCAACAGATGCCATTTGTATGAGCATTGAAATAAAAATTGTAGATAAACCCCAAAGTAGCCAAGTAGCCACGTCAAACGGTTTCCAATACGCGTCAAAATTAAATGACTTTTTGTCAATAAATGTGACATAAACGTAATGCTCACGATAATCACCATAAGTCAACCATTTAATTTTATGAGTGTTGCTTAAAAGCTTAGAAGACGTTTCTCCAATACCAAATGGAACTGATTGTACTTTTCCTACTGGATTTTTATATAACCTTTTGTCAGAGTAAGGCTCAATGATTAAAGTATAATTTAATTTGATTGAACCAATTATGAGAGCACATATGCTAGGTGTAATGTCAGCAAGTGTAGAATCATCAAGTTCGTGTGGTACACAATCTTTGAACCTTCTAAAATCATGGTTTTTACCAGCCAAAGTGGTTACATAATGGCGATGATAATTAAAATGCAATCTAAACCAAGCCTTATTTATATCTTCCATGCTGTCAACCTGACTCATTTTAACCTGATATAAAGGAGTAGTGGGACAATGTCTACACAATAAGCCAACCTGACTATTTTGATCAAAAATCATATAAATTTGTGACTTAACATTCAGCTGAAGATCTCTCAGGAGTTGTAATCCAGGCTGGTCTTGAACTGTTGGCATTTTTGCATTAAAGATGGTAAAGATGTAATCAGGACTCTTCCAGTAAAAGTCTTCGGTTTCCAAAAGATAATCCAGCTTTTTAGGAGACTGTAGCCTGTTGTGCATTTCCATTAAATGAACTTGAGCATAGCATGATGCAAATTTTGTCAGCCGAGCTTCTGTAGTCTCATCATTACCTTTCTCATTTATCTATAAAAAATAATAAAGTATTGCTTTACAATTACGAGCTTAATATTTCTAAATATATATTTACCTTAGGCTTCTTTTCAAAGATTTTCAAAGTTGTTGATGACTGAATTGTACGAGGATTCTGTTCAAAATATTGTAAATAAATTTGATTCCTCTCTTCTAGTTCTTTGCATTGATCTTGAGAGCCAGAGCAAGATTTCTCAACGACTTGCAATGTACAATCTTGGTACAATTGCAAAAACTCTTTGATTTCATTTGAGTCTTTGCCAATCAACTCTTCAACATTAAGTTCATTTTGTCCTAGAGAGATGATTGCAAATCGAAGTATCAAAATAAAAATTAGTAGCAAAGCTATCTTCATTTTAAAGGCTAATAAGTTATTGGGAATGAATTTTCTCAAGAACAAGAGTTGATGATACAAGTGTACTCTGAAGAAAGTTCAGAAGGGCAATGTAAGAAAAAAAACTGTTTCTGTTTAGTCAAAACTATGAAACCTTGAACTGACTGAAACTAAACAATTTACCCTTTAGGAAAGACAAATTGTCACAATTTCTTCAATTTTTAGTTGAACTTTCTAATAGAATTCTAGCTAAGCATGTGGCATATTAAGTGTACTACAATAGACATTATTTTTTGGTCTATTGTGTTCCTAAAGCTCTACGAGAACGTAATTGGGGGTTTTTCAGTTTTGCATTTAGGCTATCAATTACCGTATTGTCAAATTTTATAGAGAGCAATTTTCATAATAGAACTTATGAATTTCCAATGCTTAAGCAAAAATAATAGGAAAATATTGACTATTTTATTTTATTGCATACAATAATATGTGAAATTCTACTTCATATGATTCCACTATGAATATTTTTGCTAATTACAAATTATCTATAAAATGTAGCAAATGCTTATGGCTAACTTTTTATAAAGAATAATTACAAACAACAATCCATAGATCATCTTCTCAATAGTTTATTTTGCAATGCTGAATAAATGGTCATAATAATACATTCTACATCACAAATTCTCAAACACACTGTGAATAAACTTTAAAACTTTCTACTCATTCATCATAAGTTTTAACGATTCTAAAGCTTCTTTAAGTTGTTCAATTTCCTTCTCCATTCCACTCAATCTTATAGCATTACTTTCTTGAACATTTTGTGGAACTTTAGTAGCATAATCCTTTCTATTCATAGCATCATTTAATTTCTTCATTTCATCTTCAATCTTTTTCATTTGTTTTTTACTCTTCTCCTCTTCTTTAGCCAAATCAATAAGTCCTTTAAGTAAAATGTGAACAGTACATGTTGGAGTAACAACTGCTGTAGCACATCCAGCTGGAAGTTGATCTTTAGATTTTTTAATTTCAATAGACTTGGATTGACTCAATGTACAAATGACATCTTTCTCATCTCTCACAATATCTTCCATTACTTTTTCTTGGGCAATAACAAATGCTTCAGTTTTAGCATTCTTTTGCAAATTGTATGTTGATCTTGTCGATCGAATAACATGTATCAAATTATTTAGTAATTGAACCTCTTCAAGATTTTCTTCATTAATGATTTTTACAAAAGAAGATGCTTGTGGATATTTTGAAACGACAATTGATGGTGGACGAGTTTCAGATTTAAAGGAAGGAAGTCGCTGCCATAATTCTTCTGTTACAAAAGGCATAAATGGTGACAAGAGTCGTAGTCCAGTTTCAACACATGTTAGCAAAACATCCAAATGTAATTTTTGAGCAGGACTCAACTTAGTATCAGGAGTTACGCCAGTAAATTTTGGTTTCAGAGTTTCCAAATAAACGTCACAGAATTCATAAAGCCAGTTTTATATATTTGTTGAACATCTCATAGTTTCTTTAGTACAGGACGACAACGAAAGTCTCAAAATGAAATTGTAACAGTACTCTTTATAGAAAAGGAAGGAGCAATGCACTCACTGAGTTGATGTGAACCAGTTAGTAAAATAAGAGAGAATAAAATTGTTACCTAGACCCTGACACACTCATTCACTTGGGCATCTCTCCTTACAATGTAATTTTTGAGCAGGACTCAACTTAGTATCAGGAGTTACGCCAGTAAATTTTGGTTTCAGAGTTTCCAAATAAACGTCACAGAATTCATAAAGCCAGAAATTATAGACGGCAGTTGTTGCTTCAGGGAAAGAGTAGGAGGTTAGTGCTTCATTGCAGTCTCCAACTGCTTGTCCTAATTTTGCGAGAATCCAACGATCTAAGCGATTTAGAAATGACTCAATATTTTCTCTCTAGAATAGAAAAATAAAAAAGTTTTAATAAATGAATATATATATAGCATTGAAAGTAGATAGTTTCTTACATCAATAGGACTTATTTCTCCAGGTGCATAATCACCCATACTAAGATAATTCATAGCAAACTTGATAGCATTCCAGATTTTATTACAAAAGAATCTATAACCTTGAACTCTCATAACATCCAAATTAATATCTCCTTTAACCATACAAGAGCATAGAGTAAATCTCAAAGCATCAGTTCCACATTCAGGAATTCCATTAGGATAATCTGCAGTTTGACCTTCTTTGGCCTTTTTAATTTCTTTTTCATCCAAATTTCCTTCTTCAAGTGATTTATGTAATTCTGCTAGAGTTATTCCTCGAATTACGTCCAATGGATCAACAACATTTCCAAGAGACTTTGACATTTTTCGCCCGTGGGCATCTCTCACGATGGAATGTAAAAAGACCTCACTGCAATAAAAATAATAATAAATTATTAAAATTTTAACAAAAAATTCTATTATTGTAAACTTCTCTTACGCAAATGGAATTTCTTGACAGAGTGTCGAAGACATAAAAACCATTCGAGCCACCCAAAAGAAAAGAATATCATGTCCAGTTTCTAACAATGTTGTAGGGAAGAAATTTTTAAAATCTTCAGTTTCATCTGGCCATCCAAGAGTTGAAAATGGAAAGAGACCAGAAGAAAACCAAGTGTCCAGTACATCAGAATCTCGTTCTAATTTAATTCCTCCTACTCCTGGAAAATTTTCTTTAGCTTTCTCCATAGCTTCTTCTTCACTCTCAGCAACAATCCATTCTTCTTCTCCAGAAGGACTTCCATCAAATGTAACTTTATACGCTGGAATTCGATGACCCCACCATAGTTGTCGAGAAATACACCAATCTCTAATTCCCTAGAAGATAAATAATTTGCATTAATTACATAATAAAATCTCAAAAGATTTATTTCTTTCTTACCTCCATCCAATGATTCCAAGTTCGAAGATGAAGATCAGGAATAATTCGAATTTTATCTTCCTTCACAAAATCCAGAGCATCTTTAGCCATTTGTTGACAATTGACATACCATTGTAATTTTAGTAAAGGCTCTACAATATCTTTTGATCGAGAACAAGTTGGCACAACCATTGCATGATCTTTTGCTTCTACAAACAATCCCAATTTTGTTAAATCTTCTACAACAGCTTTTCTTGCATGGAATCTTTTCATTCCACTATATTTTCCACAATTATCTAGCATATTTCCTTGTTCATCTATCACAGTAATGAAAGGAAGATTGTGACGTTTTCCTATTTCATAATCGTTGGGATCATGAGCTGGTGTAATTTTCACTGCACCAGTTCCAAATTCCATGTCTACATACTCATCAGCTATTATGTCAAGGAATCTTTCAGGAAGGAAAGGATGTTGAGCTTTTTTTCCTATTAGAGCAGTGTAGCGTTCGTCATTTGGATGAACGGCGATAGCAACATCACCTAACATTGTTTCTGGACGAGTTGTTGCTACTACTATTTTGGTATCTTCATCAATCTGATAAGCAAAATGAGTGAGAACTCCAAACTCAATTTTCTCCTTGTAGCCAGGAACTGATAACATGGTTTTACCACTGAGCTCAACTTTATCTACTTCAATATCAGAAATACAACTTCTTAGAGTACAGGACCAATTTACTAAGCGATCAGAACGGTAGATTAATCCCTAATAATAATAATAAAATGATTAATATCATCATCATAAAATAAATTATTATTATTTTCTCACCATATCATACATTGTGACAAAAGCTCTAATAACAGCTTTGGACAATTTCTCATCCATAGTAAAAGCAGCACGGTCCCAATCAGCAGAAATTGCCATACGTTTCAATTGTTCATAGATTCTTCCACCTTTTTGTTCTTTCCATTCCCAGACACGTTTAATAAATTCATCTCGTCCTAAATCATGACGACTAAGGCCTTCTTTTCGAGCTAGAGTTTTTTCTACTACCATTTGTGTAGCTATTCCTGCGTGATCACAACCTGGTATCCATAATGTGACTTTACCACACATACGATGCCTATAATAAAAATAAATCATCAATATTTTTAATCACCGCCATAAAATGTATTATTAATTATTATATTACCATCTTGTTAAAACATCCTCCAGCGTACACATAACAGCATGACCAAGATGTAGAGTTCCAGTAACATTTGGTGGTGGAATAACCATAACAAATTTTCCTCTGGACTCAATAGCTTCTTCCATTGACATATCTCCTAGACCATACTCTGGTTTAAAATAACCTTGTTGAACCCACCATTGATAATGAAGAAGTTCCACATATTTAGGATCATAAGCATCAGGCATTTGTCCGGTAGGTTTTTTCTCTCCAAGTTTCACAGAATTGAGCTCTTTAATTAAATCTTCAGTAGATGGTCCAGTTTTAACTTTTTCAACTTTGACTTTTTCCTTTTTTTCTCCAGCAGCAGGCTGAGCTCCATCAGCTTTTTTCTTTTCTAGAAATTTCTTCATTTTAGCTTCCTTTTCAGCAGCTTTCTGAGCTTCTTTTGCTTTTTTCAAAGCTTTCTTATCTTCTCCAGCAGCTTTGACTTTATCCAATTTTTTTTGACATTCTGGTAATAAATCATTTGGATCTCCAGGATTTTCTTCGGATTCTAAAGGTGGACCTTTTTCTAAATCACGAGTTGTCCAATCAACTTTTGGTAAATCTTCTGGAATATCATCACCAGAGTTGAGCACTCGTTCCAGACGATCTTCATCAATCTCTGGAATTTCTAGTTCCTTTTCTTCTGACATTTTAATAACGACTAAAGGAATATAGAGAGAAAATGAGAAAAAATTAGCAAATATTTCATCATATTTTTTAGCCGGACGTTTATATTACGAAATTCTGATATGAATAACCTGTAAATGTAAAGTATATTTGTATTGTAAGGAACTTACGTTATTGGGTGATAATGAGACCAGGTGATAAAGTTAATTAGTAATAATTAAAGTTGACAATTGTTGACAGAAAAAAATTGGGAGCACATGTAATTTGCAAAGCAGCTGGCAATGCAATTTAAGTGAAAGTTTTAAACGGCGCCAATTCTCTCAATTCAATTTCCGCCACATGTGCGATTTTCCTGTCAGTAAATAAAATTGCGACAATTAATTAAAACTGATTAGTGCAGTAGCCAAAATGGGCAGTAAGTCTGCCTTATCATTTAAAATTGTGGCCGAGTGTCCAATAACGAAAGCAAGAACAGCGCTAATGACACTACCACACGGAATTGTTGAAACACCGGTATTTATGCCGGTTGGCACACAGGTAATTGAAAGTCTATCGCTAATTAATTAGTTGATTAATTACTAATTAGTTGTTGATTATAGGGAACACTAAAAGGACTTTTACCAGAACAGCTAGAAAAACTTGATTGTAATTTAATTCTTGGAAATACTTACCATTTGGGAAATCGACCAGTAAGTTTTCTAATTAACTTTTTTTTACTTATAGAATTAAATTTAATTATTATTAATTGACATATAGGGTCATGCTCTAATAGAAAAGGCAGGTGGTCTCCACAACTTTATGAATTGGCGTCACTCTTTACTAACAGATTCTGGTGGTTTCCAAATGGTCTCATTGTTACAACTTGCAGAAATAACTGAAGAAGGAGTTAAATTCAAAAGTCCTTATGATGGCTCAGAATGTATGTTGACACCTGAAGAATCAATAAGAATTCAAAATGCTATTGGAGCTGATATAATTATGCAGCTAGATGATGTCGTATCATCAACAGTTTCTGGACCACGAGTAGTTGAAGCTATGGAAAGAACACTTCGATGGCTAGATCGATGTATTGCAGCTCATCAAAAACCAGAGAAGCAAAATTTATTTCCTATAGTTCAAGGTGGACTGGATCCAGAGCTTCGGAGGAAATGTGCAATAGAAATTGTGAAGAGGGATACTCCTGGTTTTGCTATTGGTGGTTTAAGGTAAATAATAATTAATTAAATATTTATTCTTTATAAGTGATTTAAATATTTTTATGTCTATTATATTCCAGTGGTGGTGAAAGTAAAGACGACTTTTGGAAAATGGTGGACATTTCTACAGATATATTACCAAAGAATAAACCAAGATATTTAATGGGTGTTGGATTTGCAGAAGATTTAGTTGTTTGCTCTGCTTTGGGTGCTGATATGTATGATTGTGTATTTCCAACAAGAACTGCGGTAAGGGAGAATAATAGCTTGATATAAGCAAAACTCTTATAAGAATTATGGTTTATTTTCTTTATAGAGATTTGGAACTGCACTAACTTTCACTGGTCAACTTCAACTAAAGAAAAAAGAATTTTCAAATGACTACCAACCAATTGATGAAGAATGCTCGTGCTCAACATGTAAAACTTATACTCGAGCTTACATTCATTCTATAGCTACTCATGAAACTGTAGCTTGTCATTTACTCACAGTTCACAATGTTGCCTTTCAGGTAATAATTAGTAATTATTAATAAAAATATTTTTCTGGTTAATAATTTGTTTTATGGTTTTTTTGTATATTACTGCAGATGAGACTAATGAAAAAGATACGAGAGAGCATCAAAGCAGGAGAGTTTCCAGAATTCGTCAAGACTTTTATGAGAGGTTTATATCCTGGAGAAAATTATCCAAATTGGTCTAAAGATGCTTTAGCAAAAGTTGGCATTAATTTATAATGCTATAATTTTGTACTTTTTTAAAGATTTATTTATCACATATAAATATATTATTATTAAATTGCTATTTGATCAACAAATTTTATTCCACCAACGACGGCCACCAGGATTCGAGCCACCATTTTTAATCTCAATACTATTTGGAAAATTGGGATAGTTGGCTTTATAGTCTAACCACTGTTGTCTTACTTTTGGATTTTGTGGACCCCAGCGTGAAGTTGGTTTTAAAGCTTCTCTGAATTTCTGTTTAGCCAACCAATAAGAAATTAGAAAATATAATAATAATAATTAGTTTTATAATTAATACATCAGAGAAGGAGCCAGTTTTTCTGGTTAAAATCGCATGTAGTCCAAAAGCTGGCACAGTGCATAGCGCTAAGCCAGAAAATGTCCAGCCACAAACTGTAAAAATTAGGAATAATAATATTAATCAATCTTAATTAATCAGATTATAATCTTAATTAATTTTTTTCTCACCATAGGCAATATCAGGGAATCGAACACCATCATTTAATGTAAATGCTTCATAAGTAATAGCCCAATAGAGTAGCACACCAAATAACCCAACAGGAATTAGTAGACCCCAGCAAATTTTATAGTAAATATTAACTTTTTGTCCAACCATGAATTCAATATCTTTGCAAATATTGTTCAGTCCATAAATATAACTTATAACAGCTACTTCCAACATAGCCATGACATAGATTAAGAAATTTGCTCCGTAATGATCCATAAAATCTAACATGTATGAGCCACCCTGTAATTAAATTCCAATTAATTAAATAAGTTACATCTCTCCTCTTAATTAAAAAAAACTTACCGGCGTAACATACATAAGACCCACTAGACATCTTTAGAAAAAAATTACAAGATTTTCTAAATTGCCATTAAATCTTAAACAACAATTTAATTTAATTAATACTCACCCTGCAACACAAATGACTAGAGTAACAGCCCATCGCTTAAATTGTGGAAATTGATCACAAATGATTGTGATAACTCCCCCAGCAAGTGATGTAGCTGAACCAATTCCCAAAGTAAACAACATGAGGAAGAAAAGTACAGCAAATAATTGTGGAACCCAGTCAAATAAAGCGATGGCATCAGGATAAGAAATAAAAGCTAATCCTGGCCCTGCTCTGGCAATGTTTTCAATTGGCACATCATATTCTTCACTCAAATGACCCAAAACTGCAAAGATTGTCATTCCAGCAAGCAAACTGGTGAATGTGTCCATCCCTGAAATAATTAGGGCGTCACGATTGACATTGTGATTGAAATTGTTGTATGATGAGAACCTGGAGAGAAAAAATTATCATCATCATCAAACTATATTATATTTCTTTTCTAAGAAGTTACATAATAATTGGGCCGAATCCAGTCGACAATGAGAAGAAACATTGCCCAACAGCCTGGAACCAAACGTCTGGATCTCCAATTTTACCCCAATCAGGCTCAAAAAAGTAACGAATTCCTTTTCCAGCTCCGTTTAGAGTTACTCCACGGATTAGAAGAATTAACATCACAACGTATGGGAAGATAGCTGTAATAAAAAAAGTATTGAATTAATTATTAGATTATTTAATTAATTGCTATTTATTTTTTATACCTGTGAAGTAAGCAACTTTTCCTGAGCTCTTGACTCCTTTCCAGATTGAAAAGAAGATAGCAACCCAAGCTCCAATAAGACATAGAGTTAAATGCCAATGAGGTTTGCCAAGTCCATCATTCACATGTTCATATTGTGGAAAGACATGTTCACTAATTAATACAGAACCAATTTTATAATTTTATAATATGAGAGAAAATGATCTATGGGAAATGTACTTACTAATAGTAAAGAGCTGAAGGACTGGAAATATTATAGAAACTCTCATTAAATTTGTTGTTTTCACACAGAGTCAGATTTGTAGGGTTCCATTCACTTTTGCAATCTGTCCATGGCAAGTTTTTTTGAAAACTGAAAATGAAATAGTAGATCGTCACCTATAAAATTAAGCAACAATTTTTTATGCCAAGAATGTCAATTAAGTTTATATATATAAAGTATATTAGAGCTTACAGCCATAATGGAGCAATAGTAAGTAACAACAACAATTGTACCAATCATACTTCCAACACCAATTCCTTTAAACATTGGTAACATATTCCAAACTTTCACTTGGCCAAATCTACTAAATTGACCCATACACATTTCCTATATAATGATATTCATCATTAGATTGTAGTTTCTCTCTATATAGATTTTTATGTACTTATATTTACCAAGTAGTAAATTGGCCGACCGATCACAATTAGGACGATTAGATATGGAATTAGGAAAGCACCTGTCAAAATTTTTATTTTAAATGACTCTACATCTGACGAACCACTCTTCTAAATTTTTTCTATACTCACCACCACCATTACGATACGCTGTAAAAGGAAATCTCCAAACGTTCCCAAGACCTACTGACATAGATATACAACTCATCAGAAATTCAATCTGATTGTCCCAGACGTCTCTAGATTCTTCTGTAGTGTCATCAGCTACGTTAACAGCTTTAGTATTGTCATTATAAGGTGGTGGTGAAGATGACGGTGAATTGTCATCAGGAACATAGGCTCTGTTCTCTACTCCGTTCCTAGAGTCATTAGTGTGGGCACGAGGAATTGTGTACACTTTGTCATCCAGCTAAAAAACAGTTCAAAATTTATACCATATTATCTTATACTCAGTAGACTCTGCCTATATAGTGACTAGCGAATTTGTTATATAGTAATATCTACTACAAGACTCTTATAAGGCTTTTGCTTATATAGAGCTATTCTCAATTATAGTGGTCTTATAAGCATTTTAGAAAGATTTGTCTCCTATAGTGCTAATTTCGGCACAGAATGCCACACTCATTTTCTTATAGACTTTTCTTATATAGACAAATAGTCAACTTGAGCCAAAAAATGCTGGGCAATAAAATTGTGAAATTAGTTCAATTTTGGATGTTTAGATTGGCTAAAGTGAGTAGAGCTTTAGGCTGAAAAAAAGGAATTGAGTGAGTAAAGTGAGACGCCATTTGTTTAAGTAAAGTGAGACGCCATTTGTTTATAGCTCAGTATCTCATTTATGCTCAGCACTATAGACACATTCTCTTTATAAGGGATTCTTTTTCTTTATAGTAGTATAGACAGAGTCACTGTATTTTTAACTTTAAGAAACTTACCGTGCCATTGCTAGCCATCTTCTCTAACTAAATTACCGAATTATTGTATAAGCGAAACTACTACTAAAACTAAGTGGTAAGTAAACCACTTAGAATCTCAAAGAGTAAAGTGGTTTTTAAACAGGTGTGTCAACACTGCTCACTCACTCTTCTCTCCTCAAGTGTTTAGGCCAAACTGAAGAGTGACAATGACTACTCACCCACATAAAGTTATTTAATTATTCATGATAAAAGTAATTGTGTAAAAAATTCTCTAGTATGAACATCAACAACAGAGAAAAAGAGATATGAAGACAATATAAAGCAGAGTGCGATAAGGCTGTTGATGAGTTGTCATCTACATTTATCTTTTAAATATAATAATGTGAGACAGGAGTATTTAATATACATGCAATATTTTGGTTAGATTACTAACTACTGAAGCATTTAATTTTGAGTCGCATGCCAAACCAATCCACTTGGTCACGTACACATAGAACATAAAACATTGTTGGCAATGATTTTTTTCAAGTAGAGAGTTCCTATATTGAAAAGTAGAGTTGCATATGGTGCAATAGTAAGATAAGTTGGCTCATTTTTTCCTCAAGTTAAAGTTCAATGCAATTCATGGGTGACAGGTTAATAAAAATGAGACTAAATATTTACTTCGGAGGAAAAGGTGATCAGTTATAGAGATAACAGTTTTAGACAGGTGAAAGCGCAAAGGTTGAGGGAAAGTAAATAAGATAGAAGAAAGGTCAGGACTCAAGGCTAATACTACACAGGATTTCAATAGTCGTTTTTTGGTCTACATCTATACCCATTTTGTGACTAACTTCTAAGCTAATGATGCTATATGGAAACTGCTATAGAGAGCATAGCTATACTCCATGTAGCATAATTAGAAAGCTTAGAAAACTCGACCCCTAGCAAAAGTGAGAATAGATGCTGAAATTAAAAAGAGTCGTTTTTCCATTACTATTCTAGACTCATTTTGAGCATTTGAAATTATTGAGTCGACTCGGAAAAGTTGAGACTATTTATATAAATTAGCGACATGCCGTAGCCACTTGAGAATTACATAACTGCCCAAAGATAACATTTAGTACATTATTTTCAATGGTAAAGAAAAATGTAAATAAACAGTCCGAAGGAATTTAGATTTTCCAGAGAATACTTATAAGCTATAAATTAACTCAGATGTCATTGGTCTTGCTAACATTGCGGCATGGACCATTTTTAGCTGAGGATTACTGAGTGGTCATTGAATTTCGACCAAATTTTTAAAAAAATTATTTCTCAGTCATAGCTTAATTGAATGTTGTGAAACTGTCATAACATAATGCCTAGGCATCTATGTATGTAGTTGCCAAATATCAACAATATCGGTTAAACAGTTCCATAGTAAGGTCCGTAAAAGTGTTTGAAAAACGCATGATT
>VCNE01005642.1:0-12354 GCA_009869805.1 Oncopodura yosiiana
AGATGAGACTGAAGCTTGTTAAGTGAGCCATTGGGCCATCACCGAAATGCCAATGGGAAAAGATGATAGGCTCAACGTCTCTTCCTCACCACTCCAACAATCCTTCTCAATTCCACCAAAGAGAAAGCATTTGCCTATTGGCTCACTTCTGGCCCAACACTGTTTTTTCTCTTCAGTGGCGTTATGGTTCAGGGCCAATGGCTCAGTTAATAAGCTTTAGTCTCATTTGAAGCTACATTGGTAAAAAAAGGCCGTAAAGCTTTCTAAGCCAGCTTAAGAATGTTTACTGGGATTGTATATAAGAAATGAGTGTTCTCTAATCGTCTCAAATTTGTGCTTGTGTTGTTTGTATACTATTTTATCGTCATGTATATTATAGCTAAATGAGAAGTTAAAAAGGTGTGCCTACAATTTTATGAGTCGGCAAAGTTTTTTTTCTCTTGTGCGTGCGTCACACACAGAGAGGAGAGAAAACAGTGTAGTTCAACATAAAGAATATCATATAAAGTTAATGTGAGTCATTACACTTATGCCTAATATTATGACTGACATATGATGAGGACGGTGGACTAACACTTGCATGTAAAGACTAAAGCACTTACAAATTTCCTTCACAACGACAATGGCACACAATTACGCTATTATGTATATATACTACCTAAGCTTTTACTTCAGTATATATATATCTATATATAACTGTATATATGTAAATATAGCTATACTTAATATTTTATATCAACTCCAAGAAATAAAAGAAATGACTTACTTCCTTTGGAGAAAATTTTCTACTAGTCAAAATGCTCAAGAGTTAATAGCCTTTTGTGTAAAATTCCTCAAAAGGAACAACTGTGTAACTACACGTATACAATTAATCTTTAAAATCGGCCAAGTCAAGTATCATGTGTCCGCCTAGTTGCTGGCCGAATTTGACTTTTGCATATGTGGCCGACATCAAAACGGCACTGGCAAAAATGTCAGTTGGCAATTGAAAAAATTCGTCAACAAATGTCGTGGCTTAAGATAGCAAAAAAATTGAATTAAAAATGTCATAAATCTTATTGACAGCTTAGCTATATATGCGATGTGTGTACCTTGGGATTCTGGCCCGATATCAAAACGGCACTGGCAAAAAGTCGGTGGCAATCAGTAGGCAATTGAAAAAAGTTCGTCAAGAAACATCGTGGCTTAAGATCGTAAAAAGAATTGAATTAAAAATGTCATAAGTACCACTGACAGACGGACATATAAACCTTTCTTTGAGTGAGCAACTAAAAACTCCAACCGTTATTTAAAAATAAATTCCCATGGCTGAATTAAATTTTTTATTATTTTTCTCCTTGAGAAAATGCCGACGATTTAGTAAAAAAAAGTTTATTGAAATACAACAATAGATTAAATTACTATGAGATAAATATAAATATGGTCAGTTGACCAATGAGAGAATTGCAAGGTAATATTGTTTTAGTAGAGGAAAAAGAGAATAGAGTAAAAAATGGATGAGTGAGTTGATGAATCGGAAGGATATTGAATGTAAGGGGGAAAGAGAGAACTAGAGTAAAAGTCTTATATAGAAGAAACTGACTGACGCAAAGTGATGTAATAAATGTAAAGGGCAGTAAAAGCTTGTGCTCAATTTAGAAGAAATGTTGTTTCTACAGTTGAGTGCATTTTTTTTGAAAAGCCACAACATAAAACAATGCGAGAGGTAGTAGAAAAAAAAGTTACTTATTCTCCAAGATTGTATGACGTGCTCTATTTTTTTGAGAGTATATAGGAACTTAATAGGAAAGAAGAAGAGAGCTAAGTAGGGAAATCAAAATTCGCCTAGTACTCAAAGCGATAAAGTTGAGTTTAGATCTTTTTATTGTTAGTGGCCGCCGTCCATTGGCGAAATAACGACTCCCAATTGGAATCAGACAAGAAACAATAAAAGTAAATGAAAGTCTCTCTGAGTCAAAAGCCTAGCTATATATATATAGCTACAAAAATATATTGCTCATCCTATATACTCCTATATACTATATATAAACTATATACGCTCTAAGTTGTAAATAAAACTATAGAAGAAACTATATATATATATATATATATAGCTATAATGCTATCTTACTAGCTTCATTTTTTAATTTAATTTATATAATTAAGAATATTAAAAATTACACATAAACTTGACTTCCAGCTCTATACTCATTTCTCTCTAGCTAATATAGATAGCAAACGAGTAGAAAACCAATAGTGAAAATAGCACTGGTAAAACTGTATTGGTCCAATTGTGAACCAATACTCCACTTTCTCTAGTGCTCAAAATCTCTGGTGTGATTTGCATTGGAAAGATATCTATAGCTGACCAAGTGACTTTTTTCTAATGCTATTTTCACTACTGGTTTTAGACTAATGAGCTCAAGAGACTCTTTTAAGCTACAGCACAGGGCCAGCAGTTTACCAGTAATTCAAATGTCATAAGGTTTATATACACTGCTGCCATTATGAATTACAGAGAAAATATGAGAGGCTATTATACATTATGAAAGCTATGAAAAAGTCTTGAGGAATAAAACACGCCTTAATGTTGTTGTAAAGAGAAGAGTTGAGCTTTATACAACTCGAATTTCCGGTGGCCATGCTCGTCGTTTTTCCTTACATGAAACAGTTGGATAAATTTCTAATTTGACATGCAATCCTTCACTCTTCTCCTCTCTACGATTATACTAGCTTAATATATATAAACAACATTATAGCAACCACATGAGGAGTTACTCATATTTTCCAAACTCTGTAATTTGCAACTAGTCAATGTTGATTTATTTACTACACTTTATTTTTCTTGCACGTGTATATTCATATATATATATATATAGCTGTGATAAATGAACATTTTGTTTTTAAACTTTATTTACTTCCATCCAGCTTTTATATTTTGTAAATTTCTTAGTTGAGGTTACCATTTAATGAGCAATTGAAGTGGCAACGACCTTTTTAACCCTATAGAAAAAGTTTAGACTAAAAATCCCATGAGAGTCCCAATGACAAAATATCTTTCTCCCTCAGTTCCCACACACAATATAATAAATAATAACTACATGTTTTATTGTCATTACCGTTTATATCATATTACTCTTGTATACCTTTATATACGAGCCTATCATCAAACCTTGTATAACTAATTCGCCTACACTATCTCAAATCAAATGTGGTCCAACACTGCAACAAAATGTCTAACCCATAATTACAACATTGCAACATTACAACACCAACATCACCACTCTGTAGTAAAACAACTTTATAACTCTACAATGAATAAAGCACCAGGAATGGTCTACAACCAAATTTCTCTAAAGCCATAAGCTCCCATTGCTAAGAAATTTATAATTACTCACTATATGGCCAAGTGAACTGAATATATAGTATTATTTATTATTGTTATTGGTTATATTAATATAGCCTCAGCCCTTTAATTTTCAATACAATACGATATTCAAATTTATATAGTAATTGAATTAGAGACAACGTATTGCCCAATCATAAAAATCATATAGTAATTCATTATAAGGTGACACATAAGCAATTCAATGTAATTTCTTATAACATTTGTATCAATACTGATAAATTTCTGTCTCTGATCTTCATATAAAGTACACTCTACAAAAAAGTGAGACAATCCATTATACACATATATCACAATATTCAACTGAATATAGAGTATTTGCCGTCACATGCCCAATAGTGGACCAGAGGTCATAAGCTTTATACTTGAAAAGTGAAGAGTGGGTCATTTCTGCCACTCCACCAGCTATAAGCTATTAAGATAATGTTAATCTTCTTATTCACCTTTGCAAGTGAGTAATAGATTTTCATTCTCATTTCAAAACTAATATTGCACTGCACCGTAAAACCTATTAGAATAACCCTGGCTTCTAGAATTAAAACCCAAAGTTAAATTATAGACCTCGGCTATTATTACAAGTTTTACAGTTGTTAAATGAAGAACCACAAATTCTCTCAATAGCTCTTAAGATGTTTCTCAACAGGGATTTTCTCATATTTCTTATATCTAATAAACATCCCCATTTTTTTACCAATCCAGAGCATAATGGCAAATGCTGCAGATAAACTGAGTACGTGATTGTTATACATTTCTCTATCTCCTTGGACCGTTAAGAGATTTTATGTCAATCGTCTCTTCTCTTGTCATGCTACAATGATTCTTCTCTTTACTAGAGACACAGTACCATTTATGTGGTCCTTTCCCTATGTTTTTCCCTATATTCCTAACCCTCAAAAAAAATTCATCACTATACTACCAACTCACATTAAATTTTATATTTTTCTATAAAAATCTCTCTCGTAATATTTCCTTCTTAGAAAATAAAAAGAGATTTGAGCTTTTGGACTTTTAGTAACAAAGTTCAAGATTTTTTTTCTAGAGTACCTTTCCTATTACATATTATATAAAACTTATTTCTATTGCTGTACCCTCTTGGGTTGGTTAGAAGTTGAGGATTGGATGTTGGGTCTTGTTGTAGGCGCGGCTTGGACTTACATTGGCTTCACCTTCTCTCTCAACTACTTCTTCCTATTCAACAAAATAACAATATGAGAAAAACCATTCTCCAAATGTATATAGTATAGAAAAAAACCTCACAACTCTTTCACTTCAATTTCAACTTACGAAACATCATCATCATCTCTTAAATCACTCCTAAGACCTCTTAGCACATGTTGAAAAAATCTCGGACTACAAAATAGATTTTTGTGTTTGTGCCCAATTAATTAATTAAGTGAGAAAAGTAGATCCTAATGTGTGGAATGAACGACGTGACTTCAATTTCCTCAGAAATGGACAGTGCAGAAGTCAGTTCCGAAAAGTCGGACAAATCACCTCCGTCCTCAGCCTACTATCCAGGCTTGAACTTTTCAATTTCAAGATTACTAAGTGGTGGTGGTGAAAATAATAATAATAGTGGTGAAGGGCCTAAACGACTCAATACTAATGATAAATTAGAAGTGAGCCATAAATCTGTAAAGCGACGACGGAGGAGAAGAACCAATTCTTCAGAAAATTTCCACAATTCTGATACTGAGCGAGAAGAGAAAAGGAAAAGTTCTGAAAATGGAGATATTGAAAGTGTTAAATCTGATGATGAGAGAGAAGAGGAAGAAGAAGATGGTGAAGATTTAAATGTTGAAGATGATGAGAGAAGTGAGAATGGCTCAAGTCATCATGGAGAGAGTTCTTCATCACCGAGACACTATGGAGGACATTCAGGAAGTTTGGAGAATTTGAGAAATAATACTATCACACCAACAACTTTGATTAATACTAGTAGTGCTAATGGCAATGTGTTTCCAAATGTTTTTGGCTACTCATCTATTTTTTTACCAAATTTCCCATGTCCATTGACTTCACCGAGTAATCATGTCATAAGAGTTCCTGCTCATAGACCTATGGCTAATTTCCCTATGTATGGAGCATCACCACTAACTCATCATCCAAGTGGAATTGATTTAAACGCAAGTCCACTTTTTAGTAATTTTGATCCGAGATCCTCTTTGCTACTTAAGGATAGACTTAATGGTAAGTAACACATTTAAACTTATATAGATTTAATAACTGTTGAAAGGTTTGGGATTTTAATTGGTTTTTATAATATAAGAGACATTTGATAAGTAGTCAAGTTCAGCCTTTGGTCTATTGCTGTATTTCTAGTATTAATTTTTTAAGCTACTAAGGGACGTTTGATACGTATAGAAAAAAGAATTGCAGTAGTGAGTATAGGATAGTATATAAAGTAGGAAATAGGAAAAAACTCAACTCACTTTTCTAATAGAAAATGTAGAAGTCTTTACAATGTTGATTTAATTGAAATATAGTTGTCTCCTTTTCTGGACGTTTCCACCGTTGATCTTCTTCAGCAGATTAAATAGACTTGAAGTAGTATAATGAGAATCTCTCAAGTTCTTAACTATTTTGATGTTCTTGTTGAAATTATGATATTTTTGCCATTTATAGTTTCATGACGTTTGATACTTAGATTGTTAATTTCTAAGGAATTCTAGTATAGTAGAAATAGCTTTTATATTACTATAGAGTCATTTGATAAGGAATTTCTAGCATTTATATATCTTTGCATAATTGTATATAAAAATCTTAATGATTGACTATTAGCATACTTATTAAGCATCCCTTGGTAAAAAAAATGAGAAAATTTAAGTGACTCATATCCTAGGCTTAATAACCTGAGACATTTTCAGTATAGCTATATAGTATAGCATAGTATAGCTATAGCATAGTATATATATCTGTCGTCCACAACTATTGACCAAGAAGTTTTAATTGTTGGCTCCAATTGTTGACCATATGACAAACCTAGAGTAACGACAAGTGCTCTATATTCACCTTTTAACTTGACCGTGTCATTTTCTCACAAATTGATTAGGTTAGGCTTGAGACTCTGAAGAAATTTCATATTCTAATTCCTATGCTTTAGAATAAGAGTTGTTTTGAACTCTAGCAAGTTTCTCCGAAAGCATTAAAAGAGAGCTCTCATATTAAAATTATCAAAGGCCACCAACTAGAGAAAAGACTTTAAATTGTTAATGAGTCTACACAGTTGTAGCTTTGTATTCTAAACTCTTGTACAGTTTATGAGCTCTAATATATTTAGTAATAGTAACTTCATTGGAAACCTCTCTCTGTGCATAGGAAGAAATTCTCTATTCATATTCTAACAATAATTTTAATACATTTTGTACTAAGTTAAAAGCACTATATAGTCTATATGCATTAGTAATGGAGACACAACGTAGCTGTTACACAAATGCCATTTTTAGTCTCTAAAATTCTCCTCTCAATTTGTTTCAATAGCCAAAGTGCTATTTATATACTATAATTTCTCATATATAATCTCTCAATGAAAATGCTCACGTCATTCCAACATAACAGAATGTTCCATATGCCTCGAAAAGGCGTAGGAGAAAAAAAGTGACTAGAACATATATAATTTAATATACAAACAATGAGAGTACACGCAACGGGAAAGGAAAATGGAGCTCTTATTATTATGATTATCAAATGGATGTAGAGAGGCAAGGTAATAAAATCATGCACTCTCTTTGGAATTATATTGAAAAACATAATGTAATAAACTGTTCTCTGTAGACAATGATGCTAGAGAGAGAAAGAGAGAATAGACTTTGTGTATATATTAGAGGAGAAGAGCTGAGATCATGTAATATATTTTAAATACATGGGAAGAGAGAGAGAGAGAGATGTTGGAAAGAGTCACTAAATAATTCATGATCCCTCGAGCTTTCGATGATACTTAAATGGAAATCAATCGTTGGCAAAAGCCTTGTGGGAGTTGAAACTTTATAAAGTTGTCGTTTGGAAGTAGTTACTGTCATTTGTCATTTTTTGTCATGTGAAGTGCTCCGACGGCTACTATATAGTATACATGTATAGATATAGAGGCTCATTCATATGTAATAGAGCTTTTTTATTGGATGCTATAAGCATCTCTTGTGTCAAATGCAAAATATACAAAAATATACTTTAATAATGTTGTAGCTACAATGTTATAAGTAAAGGTAGAAGAAAGGTAGGTTGAGCAGGATTGGTTTCTATTTCAATTTTCAGGAGATTTTGGTTAGATGAGAAAAAAACAATTTTAATTAGTCGATTTATATAAGAGGTAAAAAAAGCATAGAAACTTGGCTTAGTGGTAGAGCGTCAGCTTCATAATTACAAGGTTGCGGGTTCGAATCCTGGACAGAACATACGTTTTTATTAATTATTATGCGTTATTATTAATTTCTACAGAGAAAATAGTAAGCATATTTAGTAAATATATTTATAATCATAAATGTGAAACAATGTGGCTTAATGGTAGAGCGTCGAATTCAGAAGTGCAAAGTTCTAGGTTCGATTCCCTGCTAGAGTATGTTTTTTTCTTACTTTTCGGTATTTTTAGAGAAAAGAGGAACTAGTGAGTATAAAAAGTATATTTTAGTGAGAATCAAGTAAGTCACAAGTAATGTGGCTTAATGATAGAGCGTCTTCTTCAGAAGTGCAAAGTCCTAGGTTCGATTCCCTGCAAAGGTATACTGTTTTCTTATTTTGTTCAGCAATTTTAGCGAAATAAGGAACTAATGAATATGAAAAGTGTATTTTAGTGAGAGTCAAATAATTAGCAAGTAAATTGGCTTAGTAATAGAGCGTCTACTTCAGAGGAAAGGTTGTAGGTTCGAATCCCCGAGAGAGTTTAAATTTTTCTGATTGTATCTTTCCTCGTCATATTGACCACTTCTAACAAAAATTCTTGCAAACTGTTGATTTCTGTCTCATGAATTTAACACCAACATTTTGAATACTAATGGTTCACTTTTAATTGAAATTTCTCTCTGAGCCATTCCTACTATAAAATTGTAATACATAAAAGCAATATAGCAATAGCTGCTGAAGATTAGACGAGTAAAGTAGCATTATGTCTACCTATATAATAACATAGCATATAAAGCAAGTCTCCCAAACATCATTTATTGCTCTCTCTCTCTCTTCTGTCTCACAATTTCGTCTCTCTATAAAGATAATAAAGTAAGGAGTAAGTAAACGACAAAGTATATTATATACTTTTTAAAGGTGTATAGCTTCATATAATATAATATGAAATATATGACATTAAGCAGAAGACAGAGAGAACATATATAAGCTTTATAACTTTTTTAAGAGTTTACTTTTGACATGAGACAGAGTTTGAGTTGAAACGACTTTGAAGAGAGAAGTTTGTGTGTTGGTTGCTTTTGCTGTTGATGTTGTGGTGGTTGTAATAAGTTGTTGTTGGTTCTCTCTTTGGGCATATATGGAGTTGTATGATGTACGGATGTGAATGTCTCTTTTTTATGATTGCAGCCTCCCTCGTCCTGTCTCGAAGAATAGGCCATCCTTATCAAAATCGCACTCCTCCCAAAAGAAAGAAGCCCAGAACGTCATTCACTCGACTTCAAATTGCAGAGTTGGAGAAACGATTTCATAAGCAAAAATACCTCGCTTCTGCTGAGAGAGCATCACTGGCCAAAGCTCTTAAGATGACTGATGCCCAAGTCAAAACATGGTTTCAAAACCGAAGGACTAAATGGAGGTGAGTATAGTTTTTTTTATTATACTATTCTTAGGTATCTGTAGTAATTGATCATGTCACTTATAACAAGTAAAGGATTTGCAACTGTAATGAAGAGATTCAGAGGCACATTGTATATATATATCCTAATTAAAGTGGACTCTGTCTATATAGTGACCATATATCTCAATCTCTTAGCTATAATTTCTTATATAGATATAGTGTAGGAGAAGGCTCTAAGGCTCTTTGCTCTTCAGCCTATTCTCCCTATAGTCCTCTACTAAATCCAATGCTAGGAAAATTGTCTCATCTCCACTGCTAATTGGCCCAGTGAGCCACCTTCACTTCTCACACCTTTCCTATTCAACAAATAGTCAACTGGAGTAAAAAAATGCTGGCACTTAATTGCAAAATTAGTTGACTTTTGGATGTACGGGTTGGCTACAGTGGAGAGAGCTTTCTAAGAAGACTCCAATTGACTAAAAGTAAAGTGAACAGCGATTTCCTTAATAGTGGTCATCTAAATCATTTTTATATCTTACTAGCACTATAGACATAAGTAAATTATGTTTATAAGGGTCTCTCTCTCTATAGGATTTTGTTGCTCTCTATCACTATAGTATACTTAACATTTAATATGATCTAAGACTCTTTTTACTTGCTCCACGTTCTTCAAAGTATCAAAGTTTAAAAAATATTTTTTACAACATAGACTTCGGCTCATATTTAAACTTACACTTTAACATTTATACTTTATACCTTCTACATAATCATTTTGTTGCTAAGTACATCCTGCAATTGTTCTTTTCCTTTCATTTTTCATTTTGAAATCTGTGTATGCTTAGGAGTATTAAATGCATATAAATCACGTCGCTCACGTAGTTGACTCTCTTTTCAACATCTTAGTCATTTAACCAGAGACGACTTACGGCAAAAAACTAACAATTTAGTCTACACTACAATTTACTCTTTTTATACAACTCAACTATGAAAGAATTCGTTTACTCATTCCTTCTTAACTCCTCAAGCCAAAACGTGCCCAAAATAATATTCACCAATGACTTTAAATCAGAGTTACTCACTCAAAAATAATATAGACTCTCAACTCTTAAGCACAAAAAAGCAATTGGTAGTATACTAAAGTTATTGCGTATTACAAATATGTATAAAATTCCACCACTTTCAATCTCTTTTGGAAAACCCAAAGGCTACTAAGGTATAAAAAATCATATTGAAACCACAGAGAGAGCTTATAAAGAAAAAGACTTTTGACTTGAAGCTTTTTATATAATGGTCATGTAAGGATTTAAAGAGTATTTTGTCGTCACTGTTGTTTACCAGCATTTGAAGCTAAATGCCTGTCAACTCAATAGGGTGATATCTCTCGTCAGTTGATGAGTCATGAGGAAAAAGAAGAACTCAATCCTAAGATCAGAGACAAGGGCAATGGCATCCCAACGAGTTATTACACATTAACATTACTCAACATTAAGACAACATTGAGGAATGCTTTAAACGCTAAGTGTCTCTTTTCATATTATCTAAAGCTAAAGATGTGCTCAGCTCCTTGTCAAACATAGACTCTTTTAAAATGATCTTAAAATACACAATTGTCCTGTCTCTTATTTCTCATATGGCGAGACTGCTGGAGAGAGAGATTCTTCTCCAGGTTTTTTTTCTATTTACACATCTAATCAGTAGAACTTAAGTTACAAAAAAAAGGATTCAAGTGCAACTTATTTGAGAAAGGTCATCATTCACATTGTAACTGTTATAGAGTATAGTTTCCTACCGTAAATAGTGTATTAGTAGCTTTGGCCTGGGTTCGATTCCCACCTCCCTCAGTTCATTTTCTCAGTGAAAATGTTGAGCTTGGAATCTTTTTTGAGTCTTTTATTTTCTAAGGTGGCTTACAAGTTTTGAGCATTGTAGCTTCTTCAACTGAGCTCCATCACTTTTCTCCAGCATTTCTCAGAATAGTCCCTTATGAAATTGGAGTGATTTAGCATTTAGAAGTCAGAGACATTTGACACTGGCTCATTTTACAGCTCAAGAGTCAATTAGAGAACTTTAGGCTTACTACAGTAAACAAGTCTAAGCTCTTAAAATTAACTGAGCTACTAATAGAGTATTTACGGTTTAAGATGGCACAGAGGTAGGTAATTCTTAGCACTCAAAAGTAAGCTCTTACAGTTAAAAAAGAAAAGTGATTGAGTTTTTAACTTATATATATATATATACACTAATACAATGATGTAGAGTATATATATGATGTAGAGATCTAACATCTGAGATGTTCATAAGGTCGTAACTTAAAGATGAGAAGAAGAGTCAAATCACTAAAAAACCTTTGGCGACATAACGATGATACCTCTTCTACTCGATGACATGAAAAAACCATTAGAGCAACTAATTACAACCAATGCAATGGAGTGCAACTCTTTTCACTCTATTGAAAGATCTATCTCTCTCTCTCTCTCAACCTGTGAGTCAAGTGCATAAGGGGGTGTGATGTGATGTGAGTTATTACGACTTGTGTAGAGCTTTTTGCTTCTTCCATAACTTTTTTTTTGTCGGATCAACTTTGAAAAAGGATTTACGACACACTTTACGATGAGTATACCATTATTGACCACCATTTAACCATTGTAGCTTTTTCAATATTTTTTGTATATACAGTGTACAGCAGAAGTATGAATGTGAAGCAAAATGACCTTTACCATTGACTGTATCTTTTTTAAATGCAGCAATTAACTTATACTAAAATCAGTATAATATTGCAAATTTAATCTAGTTTCAGGATTGATATTGCATTTTATTATAACTTGTCGCATTTTTGCAAAATTAATTAATATTCGCAGCGTGCCCCGAAATGGACGCAGCAAAAGTATGAATGTATTCATAAAAATGATCTTATTTTCAATAATGTAGAAAATATTTCAACAAATTAGTACTTTTTGTGTCTTCCCATGTCGAGAAGTATCTTCGTTGATATTATTGGGGTCAATTCTACTAAATGATTGGTGACGTTGATGAGATATTTTCCCATTTTTCTATCAATAATTTTTGCACCTATTTTATAATGAAGGGTGTTTTTTTAGCCAATCTACATTACGAATACAGCCATAAATGTCTATAGAATTCATGTAATGACATTTTGGTGGCCATTCCATTACATTTATCTTCTTATTTTTAAAATATTCAGTGAAAACCTTTGCGGTGCGCTTCAGATGATTAT
>VCNE01005643.1:0-10129 GCA_009869805.1 Oncopodura yosiiana
TTTCTCCAGAGTTGAATCAGTTCAACTAAAAACGCCGATTTTGAACCAAATAATGGACGTACGTTAAAAAGAAGAGCACCAATGAACTCGTAATGAAAAACTGAACAAATTTGATGGGTCGCACATAAATTTTGACCAACTTGAAATTAAAATTTTGATCAATTAGTTGTCTCAGCTTGCCCCAGTTTTTCATTTGACCGCGGTTCTAGAATGCAAACACGTGGCTCAATAAAATTCATTGGCGTTTGGCAATTAACTCATGCTTGTTCCAATGAGCCACGAGCGAAGTCTGAGCGTTGGGCCAGTCAACAGATATTTGGGCTAGAATGTAAAAAAACGTGATTTTTTAACAAAATTCCAAGAGTCGATCTCTAAAATTTTTTCTAATTAATTTCTAAGCTATTAACTTTACAAACCAATGATGGATTCGTAAAGAGCAGACTCTAAAGAACATTGGAGATTTTTTTCAGAGTTACTCCACGTCCCATTTTTTGGTAAAAGTGGTTTTAGTGCAGCAAGTCGCTCACTTTTTCAAAATTTCAACTTTTTTAAAGAAATTATGAACTGAGCTGCAACAACTAATGAAAAAGCTGCAACAGAGCTCCAGCAACACAAATCCGTCGAATTTTTCAAAATTGGTTAAGTGGCTGAAGAGCTGTTAAGATTTTCATCTTAGCTTCTCAAAATCCCATAAGCCCACAATGTTAAATGTCGAGGGGCGTGGTTGGCTCAGTTTTGAACCTAGAATGAGAAACTTGGTGTCAAAAGATGCGCCAGCAAGCCATCTTTCGATTGGTGCTCTTCTTTTTATTCTAGGTCATTTGGTTCAAAAACTGGCTCACAATTTACACAGCTATTGTGAGGTTCCATAAGCCTCAATGTTAAAATCCACACGGACGCAGCTCAGCCATTTTTAATGCTAGAGTGACAAATTTGGTTTCAAAAGACGCACCAGCTCACCAGCTTTCGATTGGTGCTCTGCTTTTAATTTTAGACCTATTGGTTCAAAAACTGAGTCTTGAGTCAACTTGACATTTAGCGTTTGAAAGGCTTTTCTCCAGAGTTGAATGAGTTCAACTAAAAACGCCATTTTTGAACCAAATAATGGACGTATGCTAAAAAGAAGAGCACCATCGGACTCGTAATGAAAAACTGAACAAAATTGATGGGTCGCACATAAATTTTGACCAACTTGAAATTTCGGGGGCCGGTGGGTCAAATTGACATTTGCCCATGGCTCAGCGGCCCAGACAATGGTGGCCCAATGAAATTGACTGGGAATTGGCAAATGTCTAATGCTTTTTCCAATAAGCTACGTGCGAGATCTGAGCCTTTGCTCTGAAATGAGAAATTGAGGCCAAAATGTCAAAAAACGTGGTTTTTTTCAGACATTTTCGCCGCCGACCACTTTTGACGCGGATATTTCTTTTCAGAGCCATTAAACATAATGAACCAATGATGGATTCTTAATGAGGAGACTCTAAAGAACATTGGAGATTTTTTTCAGAGAAGCTCCACGTCCCATTTTTGAGTAAATTGACCTCAAAGTTGAAAAATCGACACGTTTGGCTGGAGGAAGGAAAAAAGTTCGTTTTTTCTCATTATCGTTTAAAAGAAACAGGGTTTGTGGACAAATTGTCGTCATTATGCCGAAGATATAACTATGAGCCTAACTGCTAACATGTGCATTAAGTATGAAAAGAAACAGACTCACACACCAGGGTTTTTTTATATTTTGGTGGCTACCACGCCTATTTTTTTATTCAATTCATTTTTCATGAAGTAAACATAATTTTAAAGACAAATTTTAATAATAGAGGAGCTAAACCTTGAACAACAACTACAGTAATAGAGAAATGAAAAATTCATATAATATTCTTTCTACTAACAATAAATTGAAAGAAGTTATGACACCACGTCTACATAATAATAATTAATATAAGTTTTTCTGCTTATTTTTTGCTTCTGTTTAAAAGAACAGCCTTAGCTTTGGCCTGAACGTCATCTTCTTCAGATTCTTCATCACTCGCACTATTCAAATCTGGAAGACTTTTTTTTTCATCTCCAGAAGAAGAAGAAGACGATGATGATGATGATGATTGAGTTGACTCTCCAGCAATAAATTCCCTGTCACTTTCATGCTCGCTCAAACTACCAACTTCTTCTTCGTCGTCACTGGACTGGTCGACAGCAATTCCTTCATTTCCATCACTGTCTGATATACGTAAATCTAGAATTCATAAATGACAAATAAAGGTGCGGCAATTAGACCGGCGGTCAAAACTCGTGCCCAAGTAAGTTGTTAAATAAATTTACCTTCAGCTAAAGGGCCTATAATTTCGTCGGCCAATCTTTTAGTGGGCTTCACTTTTCTCTTAGTTCGTCTAGGACGAGGAACTTTTTCTTTTCCCCCAAGCTTGGGCTTTTTTTGAATGACCACTGGTTGTCTTTGACCTTGTTGTTGGTCTTCTTCTCCACCACCACCAGAACCTAATAAAGAGAAACGAAACAGACAAACTTAGCACATGAGGAACTTGAGCCACGGCAAAATTTACAAATAATTACCTTCAATTCCCTGCTCGTTTGCTGGAGCTTGCTGTTGTTGTCGCTCATCAACTACAACTTGTTCAGGAGCATCTTCTTGACTCACTTCCTTTTCTCCAACATTAGCATTAGGATCTGAAAAAGTCAAAAATAAAAATGGGGTCGTCAGTTTCGGCGCCAACCGCGGCGGCCAAATTACTTAAACTTCTTACCCTTAGCATTTTCAGCTGCAACACCATCATCTCGAAGTGGTACAGGAGTTGCTGGTCGTTCATTATCTTCTAATTCAGAAGACTCTTCATTTCCAACACGTTGCTCATTAGCTGGAGCAGATGATTCATTTTCAGCACGTGGATCAGTCACTGGAGCAGATGATCTTTTAGTAGATGATCTTTTAGTAGATGATCTTTTAGTAGAAACTTTATCAGTTCCAGTAGCCACTCTTTTAATAGTTCTATGTAGGTTTACATTCTGTGGAGCAGTTTCTTTTACATGGCGAATAGATTCAGTGTCACTCTCGCTTTCTGTACCACTCAAAGTAGCAACAGGGCCTAAAGGGAACGCAGAAAGAGAAAAGAAAATGCAAAGGTTATAATGGGAATGAGATTACGCCGCCAAGCTCACATACCTTTATTGTTACGCCTTGCTGACTCTTGTAAGTTAGCTCCAGACTCACTTGACTTTTTCTTCTTGGGAGCTGGTGGTGGAGTTGTCAAAGGAGTACCAGTTCTCTTCTCTCCACTGTTTTTAGAAGCAGGCTTAGGGTTTGGAATAGTGACAGCAGGTTCTGAAATAGTAGCAACAGGTTTTGGAATAGTAATAGCAGGTTTTGGAATAGTAACAGCAGATTTTGATTTTGAACCAGGCGGTGGCTTTTTAATTGCAGAGCTATTTTTGTTGCTCTTTGACCCAGAACCTCTTGCATCTAATGCTCCACTTGTTGATGAATTCTAAAAGACAAAATAGTTAGCATATACAATGATATTTGATATGCTTCTGAGCGAATAAAGTTACCTTGCTTAGACTCTGTTGTTTTCCCGGAGGAGCAACTTTTGCTGACTCTCTTTGACCTTGTTGAAGCACTTGAATAGCAGCGGCACTTGTGCTTGGACCAGCTGGTAAAGTTTTTGTCTTGGAGGGCCTAGAATTCTTAGGAAGAGGTGCAGCATATGAAGTTCCTAAAATACAAATACATTTAACATGGGCACGTAACTTCGCCGCCGGCGCCGGTTTTTACTAACCCGCACTAACCACCTCTCCATCAGCTCCAACTTGTAAAGGATGACCAAAAGTTTGGACCAACTCACGAACTCGTGGATTGCTCATGTCTGGTGGTAAAGGTCGTGGCTTGTAAACATCTCTGGGAGCATAAGTAGTGCCAAGAACCTCTGGTGCGTAAATATCTTCCAACTAATAAAAAGATTTACAAAAGCATAAGAATTTAACGTTACCCTTAAAGTAAAATGTTTTGCCTTACATTATCCAAGCCTAGAACACGACGAACATTGTCAATAATAAAATCATTGCTCCAATCAATGAAAGTTAAGCCTGGATTATCATCCAAAACCTTTTGCCCCACGAGTTGAATAATAAGTCTCTGAAAATAGAAAGAAAACCCAGTTTAGGTGCGGCAATTTTAGCGCATGGTTCTGCCGGTGACACGACTGTGTCAACGAACCCATTTAAAATAATTAAAAATATACCTGATTTTCAGCAGCTTTATGTGCTTGTTTTTTCTTTAACAAATTGTCGTCACACTTTCGAAGGTACTCTTGCAAATTGCGAGTTTGTTCTTGAGATTTTGCTAGTAATTCCAAAGCTTCTTGTTTCTTTTCTCTAGCAAAGTCTACATGAAGTCTCTTATCTAATGATTTTGGACCATCAACACTTTTCAATTCAGCCTTTCTTTTTAAACGTAATTCAATTTGTTCTTCACTTTCATCTACAAAAAATAACAAAAAGAGAGAGCATGGAACTTTAGCCGCGGGATTGAGCCACACGTAAAATAAATTGAATTAAACTTACCTTCAGGCTCTTCAACGTGAAAAAATGGTGGTACATCTGGTGCGAAGGAAACAATCCCGTGTTTCATATCATCGGGCAGCTCCAATTGAATAGACATCCAATACATCACTTCAGATGCCGGCACTTGCCCATCTGTCATTAATTGGTTCATGGATGAATAAATATTGCAACCTGATGAAGTTGATCTAGTCCATCTATGGCGCACGAACTCCGCATTCATGTTGGGGTGGCTGTATTGCACAATTACTATCAAATAAACATTGAAAATCAATTAAAAACATAAGGGTTTATATAAGAGTGTAAATCAGGCGCCAACGCTAAAACTTACCTCTCATAGCCTCCAATAGTCCAAGTGTACATAATCTAACGTATTGACTTTTTGAAGATGACGGGTATAATAAATAGCCCATATTACGATAAAGTTTGTCTTTACTATAAATCTTAAAAAAGCTTCTAGCCTCTTCTTGAAATGCTATATCTGTTTCATCATCTACTTTCATCTTGTTAATTCTCTCCTGCAATTCACTATATTGGACACCTTTTGCTGTTTTGTTAGACTCATAATAGTAAAAAAGCTCGGATTCTGGAAAAATAAAAAATAAGTAATTAAGATGCGGCTTTTCGGCGCCTTAAGTTTATGAAGGTAAATGAGTTCAGCTTTTTTGGCGTCTTAAGTTTATGAGGTGAAATGAGTTCAGCTTACCTTCACCAAAATAAATTCGTCCAAATTGCTCAAAGAGATAGCGTTTCAGAGTCAATATAAATTTTCTTTTACTGGCACTATCGCCTTTAGATATATCATTCCAGTCGACGGCCTTGTCAGCGGTGGCCAAGCACATGGCTACAATTGATGATGCTAAATGCTCTCCAGTTATCCAACTGACGTCTAATAACTAGCAATCAGAAAAGATTTAGCCTAATTAGATCAAACTTTTATTTATTTACTTCAATTATGAAATTACTTACTTCCAAACCAACATTAAAGCTGGCAATTAAATCTCCAAGTTTTGCTGGAATCAACTCGTTATCCCCTACATCTGGCCGAAGCCCTTCTTCTTTTAAAATCTTCAATTTTTGCATTAACTTTTTACATGATTTTGTTTTATGAACTTTTTGGACACGTTTTTTCTTAGTGGAACTTTTCTCGTTAACACTAATATCATTACTTTCACTTTCTGACGCAGACATTGTTATTAGTACACTCGTCACTGACTGGAGGAAGATATTTGTTTTTATAAAAACTTTACTTTTAATATCTCTACGTGTTGAGCAAAATTTTTTTACTAAATTTTTTGAAGATCAAAGAAAAAGTTCACCACCTCCACGTGTAGAAATTTTGCCCTTGCCGCTGGGCGCCAAACTCAGAACAAAGCAAAACTCCGCCCCCTCCCACAAATTAACCACCTTTTCTCCCCCACGCGAGCGCCATCTGTTGGTCGCAGTCTAACCTAGCCCAAACGTGCAAACTGGCTGGAGGGAGCAAGCAAAATTAAAAATTGGCTGAAGCAATGAGTGCTTCAAAAGTGGCTGGAGGGAGCAAGCAAAATTAAAAATTGGCTGAAGCAACAAAGTGCTTCAAAAATTGGCTGAAGCATGAAGTGCTTCAAAACTGGCTGGAGGGAGTAAGCAAAGTTGAAAATTGGCTGAAGTAATGAAGTTCTTCAAAACTGGCTGGAGGGAGGAAGCAAAGTTGAAATTTGGCTGAAGCAATGAAGTGCTTCAAAAATTGGCTGAAGCATGAAGTTCTTCAAAACTGGCTGGAGGGAGGAAGCAAAGTTGAAATTTGGCTGAAGCAATGAAGTGCTTCAAAAATTGGCTGAAGCATGAAGTGCTTCAAAACTGGCTGATGGGAGGAAGCAAAATTAAAAATTGGCTGAAGCAATGAAGTGCTTCAAAACTGGCTGATGGGAGGAAGCAAAATTAAAAATTGGCTGAAGCAATCAGTGCTTCAAAAAGTGGCTGAAGCAATGAGTGCTAACCAAGATTTTTACTTGAACTCATGGAACTCTGGAGAAAAGCATTTTAAATGTAAATCTCAAGTTGCCTTAAGACCCAGTTTTTGAACCAATTGAGGTACAACAACAAAAATAGCACCAATCGAAAGCTGGCGAGCTAGTGCAACTTTTAAATCCAAGTTTGTCATTCTAGGTTCAAAACTGAGCCAGCCACGCCCCTCAACATTTACCATTGTAGTCTTATGAGAATTTAAAGAGTAGAGATAAAAATGGTGACAGCTCTTCAGGCTCTGAACCAATTTCCAATAACTCAACGGATTTGAGTTTCTGGTACTCTGCAGCAGCTTTCTCATTAGTTGTTGCAGCTCAGTTTATAATTTTTTTAAAAAAGTTGATATTTTGAAAAAATGGACGACTTGTTACACTAAAATCGCTTTTACTAAAAAACTGGACGTGGAGTAACTCTGAAAAAAATCTCCAATGTTCTTTAGAGTCTGCTCTTTAAGAATCCATCATTGGTTCGTAAAGTCAATAGCTTTGAAATTAATTAGAAAACATTTTAGAGATCGACTCTTGGAATTTTGTTAAAAAATCACGTTTTTTGTCATTTGAAGCCGCATTTCTTGTCACTGGGGAAACTTATAAATTTGGCACATGGCGCATTGGAAAGAGCATTAAACATTTTCCATTCGCCAATAGATATAACTGGGCCAGCCTTGCTGACAACGCGGAGCCATAAGCCAATGTCAAATTGAGGCCAGGACCGAAAAAATAAAAGTTGGTCAAAATTAAAGTGCGACCCATCAAACTTGTTCAGTTTTTTCTTACGAGTCTGATGGCGCTCTTCTTTTTGGCGTACGTCCATTATTTGGTTCAAAAATCGCGTTTTTAGTTCAACTCTGGAGAAAAGCTTTTCAAACGCTAAATGTCAAGTTGGTTCGAAAGCCAGTTTTTGAACTAGTTGACATAGAATGAAAAGAAGAGCACCGCTGAAGAGCTAATGAGCTGAGGCATCTTTCGACACCATGTTTGTCATTCTAGCTTCAAAATTGGCTGAGCTGCACTCTTGTTAACTTTAACATTGAGTCTTATGGGAAATTATAATAGCTGTGTAAACTGTGAACCAGATTTTGAACCAAATGGCCTAGACTAAAAAGAAGGGCACCAATCGATAGATGGTGAGCCAGCGCAACTTTTGATGGCACATTTGTCATTTTAGCTTCAAAATTGGCTGAGTGGCGCCCCTCAACAGTTTGCATTGTAGTCTTACGGGAATTTGAGAAGCTAAGATAAAAATGATGACAGCTTCTTACAGAGTCAACCAATTTTGAAAAACTCAACGGATTTGTGTTGCTGAAGCTCTGCTGCAACTTTTCCATCAGTTCTTGCAGCTCGACTCTAAATTTTTTAAAAAAGTTGAAATTTTGAAAAAATGGACGACTCGTTGCACTAAAATCGCTTTTACTAAAAAATGGGACGTGGAGTTGCTCTGAAAAAAATCTCCAATGTTCTTTAGAGTCTGCTCTTTACGAATCCATCATTGGTTCATATAGTTAATAGCTTTGAAATTAATTAGAAAAAATTTTAGAGATCGACTCTTGGAATTTTGTTAAAAAATCACGTTTTTTTACATTCTAGCCCAAATAACTTTTGACTGGCCCAACGCACAAACTTCGCTCATGGCTCATTGAAACAAGCATTAGCTAATTGCCAAACGCCAGTGGATTTGATTGGGCCACGTGTTTGCACTCCAGAACCGCGGTCAAGTGAAAAGGTGGGGCAAGATGAGACAACTCTAATTGATCAAAATTTTAATTTCAAGTTGATCAAAATTTATGTGCCACCAATGAAATTTGTTTAGTTTTTCATTACGAGTTCATTGGTGCTCTTCTTTTNCAACTCTAATTGATCAATTTTGACCAAGCTAATGATGTAGCCCATCAATTTTACTCAAAATTTCATTTAAAATCGATTGGCATCATTCATTTTACTGTGTAACAATTATTTGAGCCAAAAAGCCAAAGTTTCTGTGTTTTGGGAGAAAAGCTCTTAAAGTGCTCAGCTTAATTTACTTTGAGAGCCAACTCTTGAAGCAACTGACGTATAAAAATAAAAATAGCTTCAACAGAAAGCCTATGATCTGGCGGAACTTTTGACACAAAGTTTATTACTGTAGCATTAAAATTACGTGAATTACAGTGCCTTGGAGTTCTATAATGGGCTCTTATGGAGAATGTTAGAGCTCAATTGCTTCTAGAGTCAACTTTTGAACCAGGTGAGGTAGAATGACAAAAGTAGCATCAATAGAAAGCTGATAACTTAGCGCATCTTTTGATACTACATTTGTTGCTGTAGCATTAAAATTGAGTGAACGAGAGTCTCGTGAGTTTTATAATGGAGGCTTATGGAGAACTAAAAAGTCAAGTTGCTTTCAAAGCTAAGTTTTGACGCACTTGACGCAGAATAATAAAAAGAGCAGCAATAGAAAGCTATTGATACGGCGCAACTTTTAATACCAAGTTTATTAGTATAGCATTAAAATTGAGTGAATGACAGTGCCTTGAAGTTCTACAATGGGCGCTTACGGGAAATGCTTGAGCTCAGTTGCTTTATGAGCTAAGTTTTGATCCAGGTCACGTAGAATAACAAACGTAGCATCAGCTGAAAGCTGGTGATCTAACGCAACTTTTGATACTACATGTGTTGCTCTAGCTTTACAATTGACTGAATTACAGTGCCTTGGAGTTCTACAATGGGTGCTTATGGGAAATGGTTGAGCTCAGTTGCTTTCAAGGCTAATTTTTGATCCAGGTGACGGAGAATAATAAAAGTATTACCAATAGAAAGCTGATAAATTAGCGCATCTTTTGATTTCAAATGTATCACTCTAGCTTTAAAATTGAGTGAATGACAGCCTTGTGAGTTTTATAATGGGCGCTTATGAGAGAGGTTAGAACCCAGTTGCTTTACAAGCTAAGTTTTGAACCAACTGACTCAGAATAATAAAAATAGCATCAGCTGAAAGCTGATGAATTAGCGCATCTTTTGATGCTATATTTGTTGCTCCAGCATTAAAATTGAGTGAAAGACAGTGCCTTGAAGTTCTATAATGGGCGCTTATGAGAGAGGTTGGAACCCAGTTGCTTTACGAGCTAAGTTTAGAACCAATTACCGTAGAATAATACAAATAGCATCAATAGAAAGCTGATAAATTAGCGCACCTTTTGATATTAAACTTGTCGCTGTAGCTTTAAAACTGAGTTAATGACAGTCACATGAGTTCTATAATGGAGGCTTATGGAGATCTAAAAAGTCAAATTGCTTAGCTCTTGGAATTTACTAGACTTGATTCCAAAGCCTCAGGACCTGATTGAGTCAGCTCTTGAAGTTTCCTAGACTCATAACTAACCCTTTAACTTTGGCCATTAATTCCTCATTAACTAATGGACGTAGAAACTTCAAAATTATATCAAAATTTAAGTTGAAATTTGGGCTACTTTTTGAGTATTTTGGGTCACGAGTACAAGCTTTGGTTGGGTCGCAGTGACCCTTTAACTTTGGCCATTAATTCCTCATTAACTAATGGACGTAGAAACTTCAAAATT
>VCNE01005653.1:0-15523 GCA_009869805.1 Oncopodura yosiiana
ATATATGACTGCTTGGCAGGCATATATGCCTGCGACTTTTAAGCAGGCATATATGCATGCAAGGAGGTATATATGCCTGCATAAGCAAAGTGGCTGATTTTCAGGGTTTCTTACATCATAAAGTCCTCTCATAATCAAAACCTATCACTAAATAATTTATTTATGCTTTATTTAAAGAATAAGTGCCATAATATGATATGTAAATAAATATTGACATTGCATAAATTATCTGCGCGTTGAATATGCACAGAATAATAGTGCATAAAATTTCATATGTTTTAAAAAAACTTAAGACCCAATTTACTAATCATTTAATTATCAGATAAGTTAAGTTGCTACATTTTTTACACAGGTGAAGGTACATACATATAAAACATATTTCAGCAATCAATCTGATAATTGCAAAAGAAGCTAAAAGAAAAAGATTTTACTTCTTTTAGTAGCTGCTTAGGCTCAAACCCTTTAGTTTTAAGTCTTTAGCATTGAGCTGTTGACACTAAATGCTCTAAATACAATCTTAGTATATGATGATTGAAAACTATTACGTGTGACATCAACGCATATGCGGGAAAATATTTTTTACATTCTTGTCACTTTTGTGATTTTAATAAGCTCAAAATGTCACAATTTTCATCTGCTTGTGCAACTAACTTTCATGAGAGCTCTATCGAAATATATCATACACCTGAATTATTGAAGTGCGTGAAAGCTTCCAATAAACACGTAGTAGATAGAGCTCTATTAAATTATCTAATAGAAAAAAATTATGTTGATACAAGTTCTTGTCGTGATACATACATATGTAGGGCATGCATACAGTATGCCAATGACAAGTTGAAATACAAGCTCAAGTTTGTTACCACTGTTATTGATGATGAGAACTCTGAAACTCGTCTTGCAACAAGTAAGTCCATTTTTATATTCATTGAATGATAAACAAAATTTAGAGAAATAACATCTTTTATTCTTTTATAGAAAAAGTTCTGGCAGACTTCAAGTATTTGCTTCATAATCACGCTTTTGCTGAAAATGAAATTAACTCCTTTGCTCAAGAGCTTGGAGCATACATTTCCGATGACATGAGAAAGAAGAGCAATGTACCAGCAGTTTCTACTCGTCTTGAATCTTTGGCAAATGCCACTTACGAGGATGAATGGAGGTGCACTAATTCAGTTTTAAAATCATTTTTGGAAGGCGTCATTGGTTCCAGGTAAGTTTTCTATACGTGCATAAACGACGGACTTAGTTGTATGATGGATTTACCATTTGAATTTTTAGGTCTGGAAGATCAACAAGAATTTATTTAGTGAAATGTGTTGATGCTCTGTGTTGTGCATTAAACAACAGATTTGTATCAACAATAGCACTTGGTGAAACTTTGACATCATATTATTTAACTGGCTCTAGCTCAGCCTGTGTGATAAGTAGTAGAACAACTGGTGGTGGGAGCTACTCAACTATACTAAATGTTGCAAAGGCTCTTGGAAACATCCAAGCTAATTATCCTAAAGGAGATGCTATTGTTGTAAGTTACTATAATTATATACTTAATTAATTTCCTCAGATGCTTACAACCATATAAAAGATTCACGTACTCATCATTTAATATTTAAACCGATAACCAAAGCATTTTAGTTTAATTAATTAATCTAAAAATTGAGTATGTGAATCTTTGTATGGAGTAATAATAAAAAGACTATATTATTATATTTTAAATATTGCCGTTTTAAGGCTTTTGATAACAATCAAACGATTTCAAAATACCATCAAGTTACTGTAGATAAAAGCTATAGTACTGACGTTGTGACCTCAGTTTCAGTAATTAAAGTTGAAGGAGAAGATGAATTTGAAAGTACTGATAATTTTCCAAAGTGTCTTCCTTATGCAACTGACAAGCTTAATGCACTCTTACCAACTTATAATAAATTTTTACGTGCTGCTGAAGATACAAATAGACGATATCGTCAAGATTTTACTAATGAGAGGTTACATAAAGTGATTACTGAGTGTTCTATTGTTCACAATACAATTGTTGACGTAGTTTCTGGAAATGTAAATACATTTCAACAAGGCAATGGGCTAAATTACAATAGAGTTCCAGGTGGCAATGCTAAATGTCATATAATTCCTCAGGAATGTTTGGATACAAACCCAAATTCTTATAAAAGTGTCAGTGATGTCCTAGAAGACATTACAAGACGGAGTCAAATGAGTGACCCAAGGAGAAAATGGATTTTAGTTTATTGCGATGGCTTACCATATGGAATTGGAACTAATCTAATAAGACGAACATTTGTTTGTACAATTTGCAACACCAAAGTTGACTATGCAAATGTCCCATCTCATCAGTCAAGCTTTCATTCTAACACTTCACCAAATGTCAACATGAGAAGGAAGTTTGATCATATCGTTTTGCGTCCAGGTACAACTTCCAATTGCTATACTACACACATAAATATATCCATACCTATTTCTATTATTAAATCATAATTGCTACTCTTTTTTTGCAGGAGGTGGACACTATGAAATTAATATTGTTCGTGGAATATTCAAAATCTTTTTTCCTATTTATATTAAACCCATAGCTTTATTATTGGGATTTAAGACTGACAGAGCTCTTGAATATTTTAAAAAAGCAATTGATCATCATCGTTCTTGGCAAACTCTCCAGGTCAGTTATAACTTTTATTTACTTTTAATAGTTCCTTTATTAGAATTTTCGTTTTTCCAATTTCTGCTTTTTTTTACCACAACTACAAAGCATTGTTTTTGAGAATTTTCTTCCATTATTTCAATCCATAGCCGAATGTATTTCAATTTTTTAAATTACTTCAATTCTTTCAGTGCAAAATTGTATTTTTTTCAAATATTTCATTTTTTTTACTTTTCACCTATTTTAAAGTGGTTAAAATTTCGAAATATTTCATTCTTTTTCACTTTTCAATGAAAAATTTCACTTGCCAAGCATGATCAAACTGTATAGTTGTACTTATTGTGTATTTTTCTACATATAGATCATTATGGAATCACTATTAGACGAATTAATTTACAGTTTCGTCAAGTCAAGCCTTGAAAATAAAACACCACCAACTCTTGAGCGTTTTTATCAAATAAGAGACACTGCAACAAATCCTAATTACAAACTTGCCATTTCCTTCATATTTGACTTTCTTCATCCACTATTTCTTTATCGAGCTTCTATGAGACAGTGTAATCAAAAAGTATCATTTGAAGCACGAGAAATCGCTTCAACAATTTTTTATTCTGGAAATCATCCCAAATATTCTCAATACAATACCAATGACGTTTTATATCTACTCAGTATCCCAGCTAATATTAGATCCTTTGTTGGTATTCAATCAGTGCAGAAAAAAAATAGTCTATTTGGACAAGGAGTTGATATGATAGAAGAAGAGGTTAACAAGCAAACAAAATCGTGGCTAATTTCCGATGGAAAACCAACATTAAAAGCTTGGAATTATGCTTCATGCTCTCTTGAAACTTTACAAGAGGTATTTATATCTAAATTATCCTAGCAGTTCTCTGTTACGCATTTTTCAATACAACCTAGAAAAAATAGGAGTTAAAATTAAATCTTCCTGTTGATTTACTTTTTCTTAGATTAAAGCTAATACTCTCAAAAATCTTGGAATTCATGATGAGCCTCCGGAGCAAAAGATTGTAAATTTTCGCCCAGAAATTTTAGCAGCAAGGAAATACTTTAGATCATGTTCAGAACTTCTTGATCCATTTAAACCTTCTAAGCTAGTGTGTCTCACACAAGAAAGAGAAGAACTAAATCCTGATGTGGTTGATATCTACAAGAGATGCTATGAATGGAGAATTAAATATTATCATGAGTTTTGCCAAAATAAAACTCAATATATTCAATCATTGGCAATTTTGAAGAATACAATGCTCACAACCGATTCTTCAGTGAAAGAAATCAAATCAAACATTACAAAATTATTAAAGTCTGTTAGATCTGAGGGCATAGAAAATTTTTATAATGATGAGTTAAAACACTGCAACACCACACACGAACTTTTAGACTTATATTGTACGTTAGAGGATGAGATTGCAGAACTATATTACAGAGAAAATCTTGATGATACTTCCAATTTTTAAGTTCAATCTACTAAGGTGTCTATTAAACTGCTCAATAATATAGAATTATATACTTAATAGTGTATATTATTAACAATTTTTGATTTACTTTGCCATAAAATGGCAAATAACAATGAGCATAAAAGTAACATTTAAAGTACAATAAATATATACCATCTTAGCATTAAAATTATTAGCAAGAAATTGTTAGAAATATATGTATATGTTATATATAAATCTTATACAGTGTGTAAATAAATGAATACAAATAAGCAATAATTAAAGTTTGGGCTTTAGTATAATCACTGAGTAGAGTCGTAGTCGTCAGTAAGTCGTCTTCCTCTTAATCCGCCTCTGGTTCTTAATCCTTTTCGTGCTCCAGGTGGAGACTCCAAGTATTGTGGTCTAACATTTCGAAGTTTTCGGCCTTCATCCTTATGTAACTCACAATAATAGGGAGCATAAGCTCGGATTTCATCTTTAGTTGCTCCTGGATGCCTATAAAATTATTATTATTATTACTATTATTTTTTAGAGTGATTATTATTTATTATACATTGTTATTGAATCTTACCCATTACAATCACAGTGGACAAAGTAGCCACAAATTGCCTTTCCGTTGCGTTTAGCACAACAAAATAATTTTTCAGATGGAATCACTAAACTAGTGCTCTCAATTGCCACTTCAGTTGAATTACAATGTCCACATTTGTCGCCCTTGCTTCTTAGAACTCTTGGTGGAGAGACAAAAACTTCTTGTCTTCCCATGCTCTAAAATGTAAAGGAGAGTCACTTTTATACTAAATCTAGCAACTAAAATGGTTCATTATATTTGAATCTAATTTTACCTCATCAGCTAATCCAGATGAATCAGATTCAGACTCAAGTGTCCTAATAGAAAATTTGTGCGTCATTTCTTCAATTCCATCCTTTACAGCAGTTCTAACAACATTCATCATTTTCTCCTCATTCAATAATGTTGAATCAGCATCTTCTGGAAGATTAAAATTTTCACCATACAGTTTACTAAACGTAGCTCCTCTTCCTCCTTTGTAATGGAGTTTCAAGAATACTTGTCCTCCAGTCATTGTTGAAAATTCGTGAGCCTTGAAGAACAAAAAAATTTCGTATCATGTATTTTTTATCTTATCTCATGATATATTTAGTATTACTAATTTAATTTAAAAATTAAATTTAAAAAATTGAAAAGTTTTAATGACTTCTTTTTCTATTAATTTTAATTTTTTGTACAATACCTTCTTTAGAAGAAAATTAATTCTCTGTTTGGCAGCTTCAGTTCTTTTTCTTTGATTATCAATAAACTCCACACGAGTTTTTCCACGTGGTGGAATTCTGAATTTTATGAAAATGAGTTTATTACAATTCTACACTTGTTTCACTATACTTTAGTGTATTTTCTTACTTTTTCTTCAATGGTGACCTTTCACGTTCAGAGTTATCTCCTCCACTGCTCTCAAAATCCAACTCAGTCCTTACCCTTGGTGATTGCCTACAGCCAACAAGAAGAAGATAATAATATTAAAGGCTAATCCCAATGTTTACTATTGTATCAAACCTCAAACCGACACGCTTTGGACGACCTCCTGAGGCTCCAGCTGCTTCACAATCACTATCAGTGTTCATTGTTGTTGATTTGGTTTTCTTAATGCACGAGGGTTGTTATTAATTAAATTCACTAAGGTTGAACACGTTGAGTTTCAAATCAATAAGTAATAAAATAATGGCGTTTTATATACGTGAGTCTCACAATCACTTTAACTTAATAATTAGCAACAAAAATGAACAATTTTTGCTCCTAATTTTTAATTATATTCGGCACTCCTCAACAAAGAATTTGCTAAGCTTGCTAAATGTAGTACGCAATCGTGTGTAATGTCAAAAGCTATGAGAAGCGCAAGCGCCGTAATTGTGAATTGAACTGAACGATGATAAATTGACGTCACTGTTTACATATACACAAGTACATCTATGCAAGATTATGAATTATGAAAAGCTAATTATGAAAGTATTTGTGCTATTTAAGTATTTTATTTCACAATTCAAAATTCATTATTATTATCATATAATATAAATATCATTTTTTCTGTAGTAAAGCAAATGTCACTTTTCTTATTAAGGATAAATGAGTTTGACATCTCTCTCCAAGCGTCCAAATCTCATGTGCTCGTCACACCAAAAGGGAGCAAATTTCTCAATTTCCTCCAAAGTAGCACCAGGATGATTATGACAGTATACATGGACGTAATTTTCACATTTGACATCATCTCTAGCATATTTGCAATGAATCCATTCTGACTCAACATAAACATCAAGTTGCGCTGGACTTTTTGGAGCATACTTTTGATCACAAACAACACATTTCCCTTTCCGGCTTCTTCTCTTAGCCTGTGATTAATTTAAGTAATACAAATAAATTAGATTAATATATAAGTGTAATAGAATATGTTCATACTTAATAATACATAATACAATTTTATACGGAGAGTCTCTAACTTTAGTAAGTATACCTTTTGTGTCTCATCATCAGTTGCTTTAGATTTTGTTGACAAAAATCCGTCCTTAAGCTGACTCAATAAACTCATACCAGGCTTGTCAACCTTCGTAATGAAAGCAAAGTTTTGACCATGACGAAAGCTCACTGGTTCTCCACGGTGGTCAACAAACTGCATTTTCACATAAACCTCACCACCACATGATTTTTCAAATGCCTTGGCCTAGATAAATAAACAAATGTTTAACATGGGTCAAGGTGGCAATAAATCAATATTGTACCATCTCTATTGCCTGTTCGGCATAATCAATTGACCTATTGGTACTTTGTTGCACTTTCTCAGGCACTTGGCGGCTGTAGAGAAATATAGAGTCAAGAGTTACATATATATATATCTTTATAAGATTTGAGAGAGGGTAAAAAAAAAAGGCCAAAATTTAGGATAAAACAATAAAAGTATTGATAAAAAGTACCTTGAACTGGTCCCTTGACTTGATGCGTATCTATCCATAACGAAATATAAAAATACGGCTTTCAGTAGTAGTAGTAAATATTATCTCAATGACCCTCTCAAAGTATGAAAGAAAGCTAGTGATACGTCTCAAAATATCTTGCGCCTTTATCATAAATGAACATCGAGGGTAAAACCCGTGATCCTTCTTGCGGCTTTTATTATTAGTACTCGAGTAAAGTTTTAACTGGATTTCTCCAGTCTACAAACCTCACCCTTCTAACAGTAGTATTAAAGTTGCCAGAAAGACAAAAGTAGCTAGAGCTTGAAGCGTTAGTGTCGTCAGTCAAAAAGTTTGAAATCACTTTAATCAATTTGTGAGCATAAATCAGTTAACTAAATTAGTAATAACTCAACAAAGAAGAAAGCTTTTATGTGAAGAAATAAGTTCTAACAAATTGTTAAAGACTGTTATAATCGACTTTTGTGTCCGGAAAAGTTTAGTCATCACCTAAGAGTTTAGTTCAAGAAAAATTTCTTCAGTGTTGTTTTTATTGGATTGTTTCTTTATTAAAAATTTCTTTGGATTCATATTGAAACGTAAGAATACTATTCTTTTGATATTAAGAATTCATAAACATAAAAAAAATTGCATTTAGTTTATTAATCAAAATGTTATATATGCTTTGTTTTAGGCATTCTTTATATAAGATTACGTCATTCTTTGGCTAACAAATTTTGACGCAAGATGCCGTCTGGAGGTGAGTGTTTTTTTAGAAGTAAAATATTTCCTAAAAATGACCACCCTACAACATACACATTTTGCATGAATTTTTTAGAAATATGCAAAGAATTATGCTGCGATTGTCCGTGGTGGACATTTTTTAAGTGGTTGATAACTGGAGCAATTTATTTTGGGATTACCTACCTGTATACTTACCTTCAGTACGGGTATTATGAAATAGCAGCAGTTTGTCTTAATGGGATCCTTGCTTCAGGGCTTGCTGTTTGCACAATGAAGAGTGTAAATTTCATGTATGTTTTCTTTACTTGTTTGCACTTTTGTAATGATTTGAAGTTGGTAATTAAATTTAAAATGGGTTTTAGGGTCGTAATGCTATTGTTGCCGTTCCAATGTTTTACTGATGGTGGAATTATTTTAATTACAATTGTTGCTTGTTGGAGCTTTGGGTCACCTTCCATTTCTTCTATCCATAAGGATATGTCTCGGATTATGGACTCGGCAGCTTGTCTAAATAAAATAAATGCAACTGAAGTTGAAGATTCTTGGTTTATAATTGCTGGACTTTACATACATTATGGAGTTCCAGGTTTACTGATTCCTATTTTGATTTCTTCAGCCTGGTTTTTATCTCAAGTCAAAGTCGGTGTTGAAGAAGATGAACCTCAAACTTGTATAACATTTTTTAGAGTGTTAAATTTAACAAAATGGTTTGTTGTGGGTATAAGTTTAGGAATAAGTATGGTTTTGCTTTTTGCTGAGAACTCTTTCTCATTTTCAGCTGATGAGATTATTACAGCAGTAATTACAACAACACTAGATTGTGAAATAGGTGCAAACGACGTTTCTACATATACTACAAGAGTTTTATTGATTTTGTTTCACGTTTTTCAACTTGGTATTTTTTTTCAGGATTTTATTTTAAAACAAAGATATAAAATAATTATTCATTTTTTTGAGGAACAACGACAAGCAATAGAAGCGGCAGCTAGACGAGCTCTTCAAGCACAGCGACGACAGGAAATTGAATTAGAGGATGTTAATGTTGAAAGAGTAGGAAATGAAAGAGATATGCTAAGAGATGCATCTCGAAAAGTGAATGCGGCCCTAGATAGAATAAAAGCTCTCAAACAAGAAAAAAGAAATCAAACAAGTACTCACTTAAGAGCTCGTGACATGACACCTTCACCAGTTTTAGATAATGATAATATCAATAGATTATATGATGAGAGCAGAAAGAGATATGCTAGTTGTATTGAATTAGGAGGTAGAAATAGCCAACATAAAGTTAGATTCAATTTTAATGACTCTGATGATAGCATAGGATCAGCTCATTCTCTTCAACAAGGTCACCGTCGTTTAAAATCCTCATTAAAAAGAAGTAATTCAGATCGTACACTAGATAGCTGGAAATCCTCAAAGTCATATGGATATTTTTACTGAACACTACACAATCACTCATACCATTACAATAAATAAATAAATCTTCTGAAATAATTTATTCTTAGATATTTTCTCTCTCACAGAGTATACACAATATAAACAATGTATTTTAGTATAGACCTAGTTTTTAAGGATTAGTGACTGAATTACGTAGAGTGATTTTAATTAAAGTTAGGACCAATTCCAGTCGCTATCTAAAACACTTTGAGTGGAAAATATTGCTAGCATTTGCTTTTTTGTTGTATATTACATTTATGTTTAGTCTGCTTACTATTTCAAATTCCACACACAACACATCTTTGGTCAAGTTAAAAATTTCTTGTAGTGACTAAATTTTATTTTTATTTTCAGCTACCAGCACAGCAAAAGTATATTTAAGCTGTGTATTTATTACTTTTGCTCTTTGTTTTTTGAGTTTTGATTTGGGATTGACATGGTCTTCTTTTGTTACGTTAATAATAGCAACATCAATTACAACTGTAACTGAAAAATCCGACTACTGGTCCACATTTTTTGATTTATGTTTACCTGCAATGATTGGGAAAGTAGGAAGAGTTGTATTAAATGTTGTACTTATTTCTTTGATCACTAAGAATTCTATTGCAAATATATTTGGAAATGTAGAAGAAGTTTGCACTTCAGTTGTATGTTTCAAAAACTATACAGTAAGCCAAAAATATATTTTTCAATCAACTGCAAAAAACATAATAGATGATATTGGTGAAAATATAGTAAAAAGTTTAAACAGTAGTCAATTAGCAAAAACATTTTATGACATCCAACAAGCTACTGAGTTAGTTACATACAGCCTTGAAAAGGTAAAAAGGGAAGTCGTGAAAGCTAGAGTTAATTGTCAAAATGAAACCAAGTCTGCTTTTAATAAGTGTGCTCTCGATTCAGTCCAGGTAAAACGTGATTGTAAAGCATGGAGTAAAAAGAATGCATTAGGAATTTTTGACGCAACGTGTGAAATGTTTGAAATCGGAAAAATGGTGTGTGATGGATTAAATGAAATTAAAATTTGTAGCGTACTCTCAATAGCAGAAGATTTTGTAAATGCTCCAATTAATGAGCTAAAAAGAATTCAAAAATTTTTTCAAGCAGATGTAACACTCATGAGCTCATTTGATAATAATATAGACAATATAACAGACAATATCAAAAGTTCTTTTGTAAATATTCGGAAGGATGTGTATGAAAAAATTGAGCCATATAAAATCTCATTTAAAGTTTTAAATTACGTGGTGTTGCTCGTGTCGTTGTTTTTTATTCCGTGGAGAGTTTATAAAATGATGAGTAATTACAGAAGCAAAAAGATTGTTCCAGAGTATCAGTGTGTAACCAAAATTTCAATGATGGGTCGATTATATTTAACTTGCTCAATACCAACGTTTTTACTTCTAGTTTTTGTGCCAACTGATATAGTTACATCATGGGCAATTTCTTTGATTGACAAACATGCAATCAAAGAATATCTTATAACTTTCGATTATAAAGTAACTTTTGATATTGTAGGTAATGATTTGTTAATGGCTCTTGTTGAACTTTTTATTAGTGCAATCAAATTATCAAAAGCATTTGACATTCTTTTGGATTTTTCTGATTGCATTCCAATTGCTTCACCTGCTAATGTATTGTTTCTTATGTATTATTTGCCACTTTTGTTGTTGTTGGCATTTTCATGCTTTTTTGACAACAAAATAGCAGAATACCAAAAGAAAATTTTACTTGATAGTAATTTGTTGTAAAGGAATTTATCATAACATAAATAAAGAAGCTTAGCTGTATATAAGTTTAGTTGTATTTAAATGTTAAGTGGATATATTAAATATGCATTTGATTTTGTTTATTTTATTAAAATAATGTGTACAGAGATGTGAGATTTTTAAATTGTTATGTAAATGATATATAAAACATAGTAATAATAATAATAAGTAACATAAACTAAAGAGTGATAAACAAATGAGTGATACCTGTTGTAGTTGAACAAGCTTTACGTTTGTGATTAGATTAATATAATTGGAATGAATTATGCATGGAGGTAAAAGAGTCACTTTTATTTTGTTAAGATGTGTACAGAGATGTGAGATTTTTAAATTGTTATGTAAATGATATACAAAGCATAGTAATAGTAATAATAATATAAACTAAAGAGTGATAAACAAATGAGTGACACATGTTGTAATGGAACAAGCTTTACGTTTGTGATTAGGTTAAAATAATTGGAATTAATTATACATGGAGCAAAAATAGTTAATTTTGTAAATTTGATATAAAATAACTAACATTAGTAAGATTATAATAGTATTTATAATATGGATTTGTATTTATTTTGTAAGTGCAATTTGAAACATTAGTTATAGTGGAAAATGTTAAGATTAAGTTTGTAATTTATCTCTTATCTAACTTTTAGTAATTAATGAGCAGTAATTAGTGAACAGCAGTACTTTTAAGAACAAGAAAGAAGATATCAAGATCACGCATTGATTCACTATGTATCTAATTGTTTTATTTGTGAAAATTATAGATACATTTTAATATAAAGTTTGTGTTTGTAATCCTTTGCTTTAGTTTGAATTAATAAATATAATATTTAAACGAGATTTGCAATGTGAGCATTTGCAAAGTAATAACTATCATAATAAATGTGTGCACCTGTTCTAAGTTTTACATATGTTTTGTTATCTGTTGTCTGAAATTGTTTAAGTTGATTGAAATTACTTAGAGAATTATGAAACCCTGAATTCTGCATGCTAGTTACATTGGAAAATTAAGCAGGTATATATGACTGTTAGTATGCATATATGCATGCATGCAGTCATATATGACCGCTTAGCAGGCATATATACCTGCATCAGGCATATATGCCTGCTAACAGTCATATATGCCTGCCCTGATTTTAAACTTTAATTAATTATAATTAAACGATTTCATTAATCTTTAATTTCAAGTAGTGGACTAACAAAGGCTCTTATAAGCCATCATTTAAAAAATTTTGAAGTATTTTCCATTTTGGGTGCATTAGATATACCTGAAAAACTGTAATATTTTTTGATATGCACGGGGAAATTTTTTCAAATTTACACCAATATGGCAGTTTTTGATGCTGATTAACATCAAGTATCGAAAATTGTGGTCGTCACACTACGAACCAAATGCCAGCAGATCGAAATTTAACAAAATTTTTAAGCAGGCATATATGCCTCCTAAGCATACATATATACCTGTGTCAGGCATATATGCCCCAATAGCATGCATATATGGGTAGCATGCATATATGCCTGCTAACATGCATATATGCCCTTATATCATCAACTGCACTATGTAGCAAAATTTTATTGCTAAATGTGTTGGGTTAAGAGCTAAGGCACACTTACGAATCCAATTAAAATGAACTTATTTTTACAGTCTATATAGCTCTCTCTATATGTTGGTGACATTGGATCTCTCACGTATATAAACAATTTTATTTTCTTATACTGTACTCTCCAGCTTACATTTCCAGTCCAGCAGAACAAACTTCCAAGAGAGACGATGACATGCGTACACTCTAATGCAATGCTACATGTTATACAACATTTTGAGTTACATGGGTGCATTCAACAGTATATACAACATTAGGGGCAAATGTACTTCAACGTCAACATCAACATTGCAACTTCAGTTGAGCTTTGGCTGTTGTTGAGAAAGGAACTTGTGCTCGTCGCATTTTTTCCATATGCTTATATGAATTTCATTTATAAGAGTACTCTGCATTATATAATGTGAAGAGTGGATTAATTATAAGGAGATTGAAATAATTAACCAACTGATCAAATTATTAGTAAATTCTTGGTGTAATGAGACTCAATGTGAAACTAAAATAGAAACTAGTGACGCGAGTGAGAATCGTATAGAGTGAGAGTGAGTGATTGAATTAATTGTGACTACAGAGTGTTGTGGATTGTTCAATTAAAAAGATATATAGAGAGTGAATGTATAAAGTTTTTATCGACTTAATAACTCAATGAGATATTGAATATTTACATTATGCTAATGGCTAAATGATGAGTGAGTGACGGATGATGAGAACCAGAGCATAAAGTGTATAAAAACAATTGAGATGTGAGAGATTCTTGATTTGAGAAACAAGCTATATTCATTACAGCTAATTTTTGAGTGCAGAAATATTTAATTGTTTTAGAATATCTATCAAGTTGAAAAGTTAAAAAAAGTACAGCGATCTGTATTTCAATTTAAAGACGTTCAATTTTACAATAATTTAAGTATATGGAATCCAACTCTAACATATAAAAAAGTAAGTTGATTTTATTTTTTTTGCATCATTTTTTGCACACTGTCATATGTCAAGCATCCTGCAATTCATAACAATTGACTCTAAAAATATTCGATTAAAAAAGAGTTGACAGACTGTTGCTGACTTTTTCAGAAGTGAGAGTCTTTGGCATAAACAAAATTGACAAGTCTATATCAGATTTCACATTTCACGTCGACTAAAGTCATTTAAGTCTCTCTCAATAGCAGTCAAAAAAATCTCAAATTCCTTATTTCTTTTGCTCACTAGACGAAATCCTCTTAGCTATTATAATATACTCTCTTTATAAATCTCTACTATGAGAAGCTCTGATATTCAATACTTTAATGTTTACAATTTTTTCTCCTTGAAACTGAAAGTCAAGTCAAATCAGTCACTTCTAATATCATATCATTTTACTGCAAGTTCAACGATTTCAGCAATTCCAAATGTTTTCACGTGCGCTCAATTCTTAGAAAATGACTTCTATTTTTTATATGGTTTTGTGCACACGTAGCAAAATATTGCCAAGCCAAGTTGGTGTATACAATAAAAAATTAAAGTTTATTTGTTGTACATAAGTTCATGTTGACTTGTAGAATATGTATATAGTGGAATATAAAAGCCATTTTGATGATAAATCATTATTCAGCTATATAGTATTATATTTCTATAAGCAAAATATATTTCTTATAGGAAAAGAAAAGCACGATGATATTATTGATAGCGCACAAGAGAGTTATGAAACGTTATTTCTTCCAAATGTGTTTCTTCTTATTCGTTTTCCATATTCCATTTGGACTCTTTTTTATGTCTACTTTTACTTTACTACTTACGAAAAGAGCATATTTGTAGCTTTCTCTTGGAAGCTCATTTTTATGCTAGTCGCATCACACGAAAAAATTGTTTCTAAGCGTTTTACTAACTTTAGCTCTAACTTATGACTGTAGCTATTATGCAAAGTGTCTTGAAGAAAAAGCTATATATATGAATACACTTCATAATATGATGATGGAGAAGGGAAAGGAGAAAGTGAATTAAATTCAGTCCGGAAGAACATTAAAATGCTAGTCTGCACACCGGAGATTATGTCTGACACTGATGCGAGTAGGAGATGCTTTTCTCGTTAGGCTTCGTCATCATCATCATCATGTTGAGAAGAAGAGTGTATAAATATCATTTCAATTAAGTTTTCGTCACATGGGAAGTAGAAAAAAGAAAAATTGAGTTGTCTTTATTATTAAATCATGGGAGTGTGAAGCATTTTTTGTAGGAAGAAAAGAAGGAGAAAGTTAGGCAATATTTTATTTTTGTAGATATATTAAGGTGATGATTTGGAGTTGCAGGAGAGTTGTAGATTCTTAAGTGAATAATTATAAGGAATTCAATTTGGGATTTTATAATATAAAATTTTTATCAACAAGATATTTATTAGATTCTGTCCCGTCAGATATTTTTAGCTGGTAATTGTCTGTAAGCTATTTAGTTTAGCTTTAACTTGAATTGAATTGAACAGCATTCATGCCACTTAAATAATTCTAAACTAACTGCTAAGCAAAATTCTGTTATCATTCAGTTTAATCAGTGTTAAGTTCTTGAGTTTTATACAATATGAGATTTAGCTGTATTAAGAAATAAGGTCGACGTCGCTTAAATATTTTTTTTAGATTTTCGCAACAATGAGACATGCAAGTTCAGATTCACTGTATTTTGTTTCTTTTAGTACGATTCTTTTTCTAAAAATGTATTGACCTTTTCATCTGACTTTTAACTAAAATTCTTTTTCTCTCCTCCTTCTAAAAAAAGTACAATATTTACCTTTTAGTTTAGCCTTTTCTTCTCTAAAGTCTCAAAGTAACATTCAAAGTCCCACATGACTGTTCTGTTCACACTTTAGCACTTTTCTTTACTAAGCAAAGAGGATGATGACACTATGTAAGCAAACACAAGAAACGACAGAAACTACTCCTCTTT
>VCNE01005655.1:0-11636 GCA_009869805.1 Oncopodura yosiiana
CAGCAATGATGCGAGATTGTCCAATTCTCCACCAATGTCTGAAAGTGAAGGTAGATTACTCAAATCATTTCTTTTTTATTCTACCATACTAAAAATGTTTGGCTTACACATATATACTAAACTATTATATGCAAAGTCGTTTTCCAAGAAGGAATTAATTAAAGCAAACTTTTCTTTGGCTCTTTTATGCCACTCATAATCCTTAGGCAAATTTCTTTCACTAATTCCTTCTCCTTTCTCAAACAGAGTTTTTCTAGTTATGTATTAGATGTTTTTACATTAGTGTTAATGAATAGTCTATATAGTAGATATGCTCTATAGATGAACTTAACGATCCAAGTGAACTATTACTACATATTACAAATTACATTAGATTAACTACTATAGTACATACATACCTTTTGCGATTTCTTCTACAAATATTTCACGTCATTGAAGAAATGAAGGTTAAAACTGAATCATTTTCTTCTTCTCTTCTACAAAACTAAAGTATTCAAGAAAAAACGACTTTTGGCAACGAGAGCTACATCCTGCCTTTTGTCTTCTTTCTCAATACTTATTAGAGTCTAAGGTCATGAAGTACTTTATTTCTCCGGAAAGCCATCAACACAATAGATGTGAAAAACAAGAAGAAAGGACAACTGGAATACAAGAGCGAGAGTTATAGATGTAGTCTGGTCAAAAAAGTGCAAGGCGAAAAGGCTTCAAAAGGACTTTGAGTTTCAAGAGAGAGAGAGAAATGTTTACGTTGTTATATGCAATGCCAGCAAGCACCGAAAATTAATGACATTTGACGATACCTTTAATGTCTTCTATACATTATACAGCTTCTTTTCTCTCTCACACAGTTTCAATAAAAAAATATAAGAAAAAGAAAATTGTATTTTCCTAACTGACTTCTATTATATATTGTGTAGAGTACCAAGAGAAAAGCCTTGAGAAGTCATGCAATTGGTACTCTGCAGCATATTAGCACAATGTATTTCTTATTTCTTAGAAAAAAGACAAGACACAAATAATCAGTTTGCCATTTAGTTTCTTCTTATACAATTCTTGTGCTTGAGCCAAGTAGAGCAAAAGTCGTCCAAGTTTCTTCTTATTCTTTCTACTAGTTTTCCACTTGAGAGTTTTTGCTCAACTATTTATGTCCTACATATTAGATATAGTTTATCAGTACTCTCTTTCTCTTCTTTCTTTCTAGCCACACACACACACACACACACTAGTTATATTCAATTGTGACTTTTTGCAATAAAGTTAGTTGTATATATGTACAGTACACTACACTACAAAAAACCTAAAGTGATGTTTGTAGGTACAGAAGAAAAGTTTTGGCTAAAGTTTATTTTGTTTTGGTCAATTCAATAAAGGCTACACTGCAAATGTAAACAATGTATCACATAGTATAGTAGAGTTAGGTATATATATATATATATACTTATGTAAATTGAAAAAAATGAACCTTTTATTTCTGTTACTTCATTATATAGATCGTGTTAGTCTTTTATGGACTTGGTTCGGGTTTCTTGCTGCCTACGTCACTCAAATATTGATGGCAAGTAAGTCAAATAATTTCGGATATCTATTTAAAAATTATGTATAGTTCTCTTGAAATAAATTCTAAAATGCTGTTCTCAATTTATTTTTTTGCACAGTTGGCCTTGCAATCGGAACGAAGAAGGTACCTTTTCCTGTAGTTACCGTGCGTTCATCTCCGTTACTTTTACATATAACTTCTACTTTAACAGTAGAGAGTTGTTGCATATGAAGCATGTACTTTTACTACTAAAGCTACCCGCAGCAGTTTTTTCAATTTCTTAGCTCATAGATACTAATGCCTTCTATATATAGTTAGTCTTGTAATGACAGTAGTATCTCCTTATATATATAGTTTGCTAGCACCATAGTACAAGAAATTGAAGAAAAAAGTCTTCTTCTACTTCTTCTCTGCATCCAATTTGTCTTCATTGTATTGCCCTCTCGTCTTGACTCAAGCTACACGTTACGTATACATTGTAAAATAATATGTCTTCTACTTTTCTACAAATCTACTGCACTAGTCAGAGAAACATATATCCAAACCTTATGGTAAACTCAAAAAGTAAAAACATGCTTTCGTCGTAATGTTTTTCTCTTTCGACATTTTACGTCGGCAAATCTCTTTTGAGTCGTAAACAACTCTAAAGTCGATATATCTTTTACTCTTTAGAGTCCTTTGGTGAAAAAGAAAGATACAAAACTCTTTTAAAAAGATCCAATCTTTACAACTTGAGGTAGAAAAATTCTTTTTTGAATACAGCTTTTCTACTGTTGGTATACATTTACTTTTATTGTTTATGCACTCTAAAGTAGAAAGCTGTTGCAAGTAATTTAATACTTGAAAAAATTCAGGTGAGATAAATAATTAAAGAACACGGCTATGTAATTTCATCTCGAGGCTTTCTGATTAATGTGAAACTTTGTGAAAACTTTTCGCCCACTAATATGTTTATGTTGAAGGTTTACATGGTTTACATTATTAACTTTGTATACCTGAAAACGTCATTATCAGTAGGAAAGAGAGAGGCGTATTAGTAAATGAATGTGAACGCCTTGTGTAATTTTACACAGTAAGTTTTGTTGTAGTCGCATACGTACAACTTTCTCTTGTTAGTGCACATAGAAAATGAAAAGGGAATTACATACTAGCAAAACCATTATTATATTCCAAGTGGACAAATGAAAAGAAGCATAAAAAACTCTGAAAGAGAAAATATAAAGTTGAGATTTTAACTTGCAACAAGAGAAAAAAAAAAAGTATAGTCTTGTAGTCATCCAATTTTCTGCTGCTCTATGCAAAGAAAAGACAATGTATATAAATTGTTTTGAGTTGTGAATGTTGAGCAAGCAAGAGAGAGTAAAGTAAGCTTCTTCTCTTATTCACTAGATAAAAAAAGAAAAAAAAATGCCTCCATATATATCAAAAAGTTTCTACTTTTCTTTAGCTTGAAACGCCCTTTTCCTTTTGCAACATGCATTTCAACTATTATATTATTTCTATAGTATGATGATGGTCAACTAATGCGATTTTTTTCTTTTCTTTACGACATTATAATTCCTTACTCTTTCTCTCTCTATCATCATCAAGAGTTATATAGAAGAAGTTAACACAAGAAGAGAGAAAATTTTCTATAAGAATTTATTGATTGAACTTGAGAGAAAAAAGGAAATAAGATTGATAGCCTTGAACATCATGTGCTCATTCTCTCTTTCCTTACTATATATACTTGCGGACTTCCATTCTATAAAGAAGTCTGGTGATATTATTAAAGCTTTACGACGACAGGCAAGAGATAGTTTTAGGATCTTTAGTAGGAACTTCTTGAGTACGAACAAAAAAAGTTAAAGTTAGTCTTCTTCTTCTTCTTCGGTATAAGGACCCTTAATATATAGAGAGTCGATAATCGAAAAAAACTCGCAAAAGGATCTCTTCAAGTCAGAAGCAAATTCATGGTAAATTCCGTCCTACACTGTTAAAAGATAGGATAGGTTTCTGGTCCTTTTTTTCATATTGCAATAATGTAACTTATCGCCTCTTCTTTTCTCGAGTAACAAGAGTGCTATTTTGATATCGGAAATTGCAACAGTGATCCTTCGAACTGATAGTGAGCTGCTAATGGTAAAAGACATTTAGAAAGACGATTTATCATGCAGCCAATCTCAATGTGTTAAGGTTACCTTTAAAAAACGATTTCATGAGATGCATTTTTCTTATGGCTATTTTCAAATCCCAAAGATAGTCATAAAATTTGTACTATGGTGCTACAGCTAACCACATAATTTTAGTCCTTAAAGTATTTGCATTACTTCAAATAAAATAACCTAAGGAATGATTTACAATTTTAGTCTTAAATCGCATATTATTACATTAGTCTTGAGTCTTTTAGTACTAAACAAGCACTTACATATAATTACATTTTAAATCACAATTATTAGTACTAATAATTTATTTCCAAATTAACACTCAAAATGTTTTTGAATTGTGTTTTTTTTCTTCTATGTGTTTTTGTAATTTAGACCAACTCTCAAGAAGATGCACTAGGAAATTGTCAACTTTGGGTTTACGGTGCTCATGTCCTGACGTTTTACTCTGTAATCGAACTACTAATAATTCTGTACCTAATTGGCTACTCTCATCCGCTAATTGGAAGCAGAGGAATCCTCGTTCTTTCACTCGCAGTCTGTAAACTAGTTTTTAGAATTTCATCCGTATTTGTTGTCAAATGGTTCATGCGTGACTTGGCTCGTCCGTCATGTTCGTGTCATCTAGTTCGGTGAGACGAGGCCATACCTTCTACACATCAAAGTGTCCCTTTAGAAATGTAGCTAAAAAGTTTTTAGCTATAATAATAATTACTTCTCGACTATTTTATGAATATATATAGAGGAAGAATACGAAGAATATATATACAAAAACTAAAAAGTCTACACAAGCATATATACTTTTTGAAAACTAAGTTAAAAACTCTTGTACATATGTCAAACTCTAAAGTTGTAACAATTGTAACAATAAGTAGGGAGAGAGTCGACTTCTCCAGACTATGTATTTAAACTATGTCAATATACATTTAGAGAAAATTGTTGGTAAAACTTTTTGCAAAGTTATTGCAGTTAGAGCTAACATTACTATAAATACGAATGACTACACTATATACAATATACATATATATATATAACTCCACATACAAATATATAATACGAAATAATAGTACAGTAGTAATAATATACAAAAAAGAGGTCACCCTTACAATACTGTACAAAAACTGTTTCATATAAAATAATAGATGCAGAGGAAGATGAAAAGTTGTAAACTTTGTACAGTTCACATTGTAGTCAAAAAGAGAGTCCTTTCAAAAATTTCTTGGTACACTGAGTATTTTTAGTACAAATGGTGCTGTTCTCTCTGTGTCTCTTTCTCTATATGTGCTCTTTCATTTGGAAAATAATACCAGATAGCAAAAAAAAGTTTCATGCTTTCCACTTGTTTAGGTGCTATATGTACACTCTCACAGTATGGAATAGAAGAACGCAATGGTAGAAAGCATATTGTATAAAGTTTGACATAACACTATACGAAAAGACAATGGTACACTCACATCTGGATAGAAAAAGAAGAGAGAACAATGTCGATGTCGACATATTACGTCGAATTACCGACATTGAGTATTGTTCCTTTCTCAGAATGGCATCTAAGTGAAAGCTACCTACTCTCTCTCGTTCCACACGTTAGCATCCTTGTTGAAAAAGTATAAAATTACACATTGTGAAAAACTCTCTCATCTGTATTCCTAACCAATCTTACTCTCTTCTACTTACTGCTTACTTTTCTACTAAACTCAAGTTGAACTACAACATTACACGGGCCTTTGACTTCCAAACTCAACTCTATTTGGTTAGTACATTTTCGTGAACATGGTAGTAATAATATGTAATGTACAAGAATATAAGTGAACAAGAAGAAGTTCTTCTTCTAAGAAAAAAGTATTGACATTGGATTGCAGTTTTTTGCGTGTAGTTTTTGATAGTCAAAAAGTCAGAAGAGCACAGGGTTAAGATGGCTTATGGGATTTTTTGGAATCGATTTAGCAAGCATATGTAATCTCTTCATAGAGGTACTTGGTATACAGAGCAGAACACTCTACATAGTAAGTACACCATAAGAATCAAGAGTTACACAAGCAACAATTCAAAAGTCAACTTTCTCTACATACCTTGATGTTGTATATAGTAAGTTGAAAATTACCATAAACGAAACTTGCTTTAAACTAAAAGTCAAGTAGCGAGACGAATTAGAGTCAAGCCAGTTGCCCAATAGAAATATTATTTTTGCTGTTCTCTAAGCCTATGAAAATTTTGCCTAAAGTTTTTCTTTTGCGTCATTATTTATATAAACTTGTAGACCGACTTTGGCATTTAGTCTTAATAAGATTTCTTATTCAAGTGCAAAGAAAGTATTATATTGTGAAGGGAAAACAAAAGTCCAAGTATTAATATTTGATACAATTTTACACTGTAGGAAAACCTAAAGTCCCTAAACCATTTTCATGTCTAAAAAGTTACCAGAGCAAATACTTGACTTTGTATTTAGCCTTTTGACTTGCGTATTTAGTTTACAACTAATTTAATCAGGACTTGTACATACATTTTCTTCTTCCCTTCTTCATTCTAATGAGAACAGTGTTAAAATATTCATTTTGCAAATAAGGTAGAGCTTGGAATTTGCAGGAGTATATACATGTAGTAGTTATACGAGATTAGAAGAAGATTGTTCTTTAGAAGTCTTATAGTACAGATATATGCTATGTAGAGGTTCCATACTTCAAATACTTCACGAAATGAGAAAGCTCAAGAGAGAGAGAGAAAGTAACAGATGTGGCAGTTTGTGTATAGAGAAGAAAAGAGACAATGTCACAGAGGAAATGAAAAGAGACAGATTGCTCAAAATTGGAGTTTGGGGCAAAGCTACAGCAAAGTTATATATCAAGTTGAACGCTATTAAATTCGATCTACATATATTTGAGGCGTACGTCACACTATATATATAGTACAATGCAGCATTTTTCTTGTTCAAAGTTTTGCTCGTATTTGCATTAAGATATAACATAGAAACATATAGTTCTGAAATTAAATGCTAATTCAATTACTTATGCTATGAACTTTATAAAATTTTGTCTTTTTGAGTTGAAGGTGTACAACAAAGTTGTATTACAGAATTTGAGATTATATTTAATATTGTCGTCATCATTTCTTCTAGAATGTCTTGAACTCTTGAAGGTTATAATATCTATATATCAGCCAAAAATAGAACAGAACAGTCCTTGAAAAAGCGATATACATATAAGAGAAGAGTGTCAAAATGGAAAATTGCACAAACAGCAATAACATCACAGGAAAAGAGTTCAATCCATCATCAGAAACGCAGGTTGCCTCATCATCATGAGTACATACTACAAAGTAAAAACTATATTTCTTTTTGAAATGTTATGTAGAATGTGAAACTGGCTGATTGACTTTTGTGAGAAATAGCAAACTTTGACATACAACTTTTAACTGGTTCAAAGTTAGTATACCATTCATTTTCATATATAGAGAGAGAGATCGTTATAAACAGGATGTAGGCACCTACACAATTTTACCTTGCATCACAACATCTATGTGTTACCTAGATATTCAACTTGAATGACAACGTTGACTTTATAACTTCCAACAACTCTCTGTGCTTGTGTATTTATGAGTGTGTGCTTACGTATTAGTCTATGAAATATGAGAACCATGACAGAAATTCAATTTTCACAGAGTACAAAGTGAAAGCAAGTTTTGGCAAATATCTGTTTAGTTTTTGAGTATGAAGTATTACTACTACATGTAAGTTGAGTTTTGTAGAGAAAGTAAAGCAATAAGTACTCGTTGAAAATGTTGGAATTACATAAATACAAATGTGTTTTTAGAGTGAACGTCAACTCCAGTCGAAATGAGATGAGAGAGTATTTTTTATATTTCATACTTTCTATGCTCATGAGGAGAGACTCAGGTTTTTAAAACCGAGATTTTAATTGTGTTTACATTTTTAAAGAAATTATAAAAAATTTAGGTTCACCTTCTAAACTAAAATTTCAAGAATTTTGAGAGAATTTTTATCATGAAAAACTAAGCTCAGCTTTCTTTTCTAGTATAAACCACCCAAAATTTTAGAATCTTAAAACCTGAACCTCTCCTCGTCAGTCTCTCTTGAAAAGAACAGCATCACTACCACTTACATTTTCTAATGTACACAATATTTACTATATAGACTATATAGCTTCATCATATGCTGCAAAATTTATTGTGCAGCAGTCAGTTAGTATTTCGCTCCAAGGTATTTGGCTCACTGGAAATTTATGTACATTCATATACATGAATTTATCGTTTCTGAATGTTTGCACACTGCTCACTAACAGCATCACATGTGAAAGTTAGTCCACTAGTACTTATACACTCTAGTAGACTATAAGTATAATATATTTCACAATAATGTATTTTATGGTATAGACAACCAACCAACACTCTCTTGTACTGAGAGAAAGCAAAAGGATTTATCATTCTCTCTCTCTTCTTCCTTCCTATATGATACAATTTCTAAAAAGAGGAAGAGATACATACATATGCCAATGCTACACTGCTACAAAATTTCCAATTTCAGTCCACAATTCTTCTTCTCTTCTTACGACAATGGCAAATATAGTACTTTAAGTATAAATGTATTATATGGAAAACATATTTCATCATCGACTCACTGCTCTCTCTCTGCAATTGTTGAAAGTTGTTGGAGGCAGAAGAGTAGTAAAGGTGGAGGCGAGAGAACAAATGTTAAAGGACTACGTAATATATAAAATGCATATATAGTGCCCTTATATACAATTTTGAAAACGTACCTTACTCTTTTTACTGTACTACATATACATATAAATTCACATAAAATACATTAAAGAATATAACATAAAACTGCGTGTAGAATTACATTTTTTTTGGAAACTTGTGGTTTTCTCAAAGAAATTTTCAATGGTGCCATTGACTTTAGACTTAGAGAATATAATGTAGAGTGAGGGAGTAATATAATGTAAACTGAATCAAATAAAAATAATTTTTGTGACTCTAACGTTTCTCAAACAACTACAATAGAAGAAGAAGAAAAAGAAGAGAGCTGAAGAAGAGAAAGACATGAAAGTGAAAGTGGTTTTGGTTTTCTTTATATCCGGTAGTATAAAGGTATACATAATATACATATATGCAAATCTACATATAGAACTCTCTTTCAGTTCTTTTGCCTCATCTCAATCTCATGTTTATTTCAACAAGCTTTTCTCCAAGTATCACTTTTTCATTCAAAAGCTATAAACTCAAAAGACTTGTGAGAGAAAAGCAGAAGGAGAGAGAGAGGGTAAAGTGTCAAAGTTACATTATGAATACAGGAGCACAACTTTGGTTTATTCACTTGATGTTTTTTATAAAGCAACTTTTACTATGACATAAACATATAGTTTAATGCTGATGAGGCTTCGCCTCTCAATTCTCTCTTTCTCTTGTAACCTTCAAAGTAGTGGAGAGCCATAAACAAAAGTTATTTTAATTTTCACTTCATAATTTACATCATGAAAATATATGTTGCAATATGATGACTCATGAGAGATTTATAATCAGTTTCACAATAATTTGTAATATGGCTTACCACGTCTGATGAAAGTCACTTCAGTATATTATTTACAGCTCATATAGCCACATTGGTTTAAACATTTGAGTGAATGTGGTTTTGGTTAGTCTTCGTGTTTCTGCAAATGAATATTTACTCATGGCTAGCAGGACTCAGTCTGGAATATAATTAATTTGTTTGTTTTGACTGTGAATTTAGAATGGCAATGCATTGATGAGAAATATTATATTTAGAGAATGGTAAATTTGCTCATATGTATTTGTTTGAATGTTGCTAATATTGATATCGAATCTCTACAATAAGCAGAAAAGACTTGACTATATATCGAAATTGTTTGAGAAACAAAAAAAATTCTTGAACTCATAAAGATCAAATTACTTGTAAGCTATCTATTGCACAATTATCTTAATATATATATGCATAGAGTACTATAAAAATTTAAAATAGAAAAAGATGTACATATTGTAAATAGCATTTTCTTAGGTTATCTATAGAGATGTATTGTAAATATATAGACATCAAAGACAAGTGAGCTACTTGCAATAACTTTAAATTCCAACATCTCTCTAACATAAACAAAATATATACATTATGCTATGTACTTTTCTTCAAAAATTCAAATGACATGAGAAAAGATAAAAAGAAATAAAAATATTTATGAAAGAAAAGAAGATATACGTACTTTTGTGAGTTTTCACTTTATTTTTTGTCATTTCATACAATAGCAAAATATAAAATGACTCATGTATAATAAATGTCCTTGACATATAATTTTGTTTCATCTCATCTCTTCTTTCTTCTCCACTTGTTGTCTCATATTGTCATGTTTCATATCTTTTAATAAAAATGACTCATAACACACTTTTATGCTCATGATAATCACCATCATTTGACATTTACTACCCGGCCAAAAGTATAAAGCATATGATGACAATTTTTTCAGGCTTGGCTGACGCAATGAAAAATATGGAAGAAGTGAGATTTTTCTCAACTTGAATCTTTTATTATATGAATTACAGTGAAAAAAGGTAAGCACATACACAATATGTAGTAATTGCACTTGTTCCTTTGAAGGAACTGTACATAGTATTATAATACATATATACCTATATATGCCTTCTCGAATTGTAAAATCCATTCGTCTATTTTTACACTGTACAAATTTTGTAATATATAGAGCACCTTATATTACCATGCTCAATTTTCAAGAAGAAAGCTACTTTCTCCTGTTACCTTTGGTTAGTCAAAGTTGAAAAAGTAAAGATGGAACCTTATATCTATGGTATATTATAAGGATCTACACTTTGTACATTAGAATTCCTGCTGAGCACAAAGAAGAGAGAAGTTGGGAAAAAGAGAGAACCCTCTTGGAAATGAAACTTGTACATTTCCATAGATTGACTCACTTTCACCCACTTATTTTCTTACAGACTCAACTCTCTCTCTCTCTCTCTCAACTTCAAAAACTCTTTATGCTACAAGCTATGCCTAACATCAACTCTTTTCACATAATCTCACATCTCTTTCTCTCCAGCTTTCACTTCTAACTCTACTTTCCTCTCTCTCTCTCTTTCCGTTAACATATTATGTATATCTAAGCATGAAAAAGATTTGGGTAAAAGAATTTCATAGATATAACTGTAGATACATAAGAATATCTGTATTTATAAGAACAAGCAGGAAATCATCTCCAGTCACAGAGTCTAAAAAAATTTGAAAATTGCCATCAACTGCATACATGCAAAAAAGTAGCAAAAATAAGCTTCCAAATTAAAATTTGATCTCTGAATTTCTGTTTCAAATAATGTCGAAACTAGTTTTCTACGTACACAAACTTAAAAGTACATACTGTATGCTTCATGACAGCTATATAGATCCTAATGCAAAGTAAATACGATGAAATCAATGAGATGCTTTCACAGCTTATAATACTTTCACTACTATATCTTGAGGGCCGGAGATGAAGTTGAAAGTTGAAAGAGGTTTTTTGAAAAGAAGTTGACATTGACTGCTGCTACCATATATAAGTACATATGTACGTGTTTCCTTATGTACATGCTACACTTTTGCACTTTCATGCTCTACTTTTGCTCAATAATAAAGCTACTATTAGACTAGTGGGATCATTCGTTCGCCTTGAAATTTTTTACACTCTAAAATGATGTAGTAGTATGTTCTACGTACACTCATGCTAAAAGCATAAAACCATAAGAGTAGAGATATCTCACCACAGAGAGTATATAATATATCACACAGTTAGAAAATAGAAAATGTCTTTATAGATATAAGACTCATTTCTCATTGCTCTTAGTATATAGTGACATTGTGTGCAAAGAGCACTGGAAATGACAAGTGATATACTCATAACTATGCATTACGTGACTTTGAATTGTCACATAGTTGAGCCAGT
>VCNE01005656.1:0-26720 GCA_009869805.1 Oncopodura yosiiana
TGTTAGCTGAAGTTAGTGGAATCACTTTGGAAGGAAGGAAGACTTTTTTGGCTAATAAACAGTTTTCATTTAGCAAATGTCACGAAGAGGATGTAATTAAGGAACTCGGAGCCTACAATGTTAATTTGTCTATTGGAACTGAAGTAGCAAATGGTAAGATATTAATTAATATGTTACTAACTAGAGATGTAAAGCATCCATTTCATCTTTTCATCACTGGGTATAATGTGAACTTTAATTAATTTATATTTTTATATTGCGTGACTTACAGATATACAAATTTTACCTAGAATTGGAAAACTCGCCGAAGACAGTCGTCAAAACAAAAAAGGTGAAGTCTACATCAAGTTTCATAACGGACGCCTTTATGTTGGTGAAATTGAAGCTGGAGGACGTGCTGAGAAAAAATTTGAAGGTTCATCAAGCTATATTCCAAATAATTATAAGACAACAACTGGCAATGAAATGGAAAGATTTAAATTTATTTATGTGGAGCCAAAAACTGCCAGAGACGTTGAATTTGTTACAATGATAGCTAATTACATAGCTCACATCTTCTCATTGTCAGCTCCACGATTTCTCAACAAATCAAAAAATAATTATCCAGTATACTTGCTCAACAAGGTTCATCAAACTTTACATTTGGACAATCTGAAGAACAAGACTCTGAAGTATACTGAAAACATCTTCAACTATTTGTACAAAAAACAATTATTTTTTGAACAAGTTGAGCTTGATAAGAATTCCTCCACTCAAGAGTCAAAACGAAGTTTAACAGAAGTAGTAATTCAAGCAATTACAGATTTAAATGAAAAGAATGGCTCAACTCTTGGATCAATCAAGAAGTATATTGTTGAAAATGATTATGACATTGATGTCGATAAAGAAGAAGAGAAAATCCATCGAGCTCTGAAAAGAGCAATTCAAAAAGGTCAAGTAGATGAGCCCAAATATAAACTTTGTAAAAAATAAGAATATATACGTAAAATATGTCATATATTATGTACTTGTAGTTTTTGTTAATAAGATACAATCTATGAATTGATTTCAAGTGACAATTTCAATTACACATTCCAAATCTATTTACTTATCCATCATTCAGGTACTGCGGAGTTTTATTCTTGATTGTTGGATTCTTAGCACTTATAACAAGCTTGTTATTTTGTGCTCGTATTTGTCGAGAAACTTCTGATGATAATAATCAGACTTATTGGACTCATCATTGGCAAAAAAGAATTTCTTTACCCTCTGTCAAAAGAAGTAAAACAACTACAGATTTTGATGATAGTGATACAGTTTACTCAACAAGAAGAGATAATATGAGTCCAATTCATTCTATGGGTCATCATAATAACAAAGTTTAAATATTACAACTTCAGTTTTTAAAAGTATTTAATCTTGTAATCTCTAATATAACCAAAGAAGTTTTTTTTATATAATTTAACGTTAACAAATATATAACTCAGGCATTACTTACATGAATGAATGTGTGATATTTATATTGAATAATAACATTGAACTTGAGTCTTCCGTATGATATATGACATGCTCATCATCATTTTATTTTATTACATACACAACATGACATGCTTATTAGTATTATTATAAAAAGATATAAAATATATTGCTCTCTAGCATTTGTTTTCATATAACCAAATATAAATATATGCTTGTTTAGACATAAATTGTACTAAGGCATTTGATAATTTTCTCAATACATTTATGAATTTCTTGTTCAATTCTGTTACGACAATTTGTCCATAATCTCTGCAACTCAATATCTGAAGTGCCACTTACAGTAGCACCTTTCTTTTTTAAGTCATTAAAATTCTCACGAAGTTGAGATAATTCTTTATTGTACATATTTTGAAGAGCACCCAAATGCTTTTCTGCTTGATTAAAAACTTTTTGTGCTTGAGCTCTTTTTCCACTTTGAAGTCTTTGAATATTTTTTCTTTCCTCTTGTAAAGCTGTACCAAAGGCATCTAAAATAATATTAGCCTCTCTACTTTTTCTTTCTGTAATTCTTCTTAATATATCTGTAATATATTTTTCTGTACGTTCTTCTTGAATATTTTTCAAATGATTTAAAGAAGTAGAGTTATTATAATTTCCATTATTAANTTCTTGAATATTTTTCAAATGATTTAAAGAAGTAGAGTTATTATAATTTCCATTATTAAAACTCTTTCTTTTATTAATATGCCCTTTTCTTTTTTTATGTTGTAAAATATCTCTTCTCATTTCAGCTTCATTTAATTTTTGTTTAATCTTTGATTCTACTTTATTTGATTCTACAAATTCATTGAGCATATTAGATATTTCATCTTGAATTAAATCTTCTTTGAGAAATGAACTTGCTATTAATTCTAAATATTCTAAGCACATTTTCTTCACTTTAGCTATACCTCTGAGATCAAGATTTACTGAAGGCATTGAGCGTAATACTCTTTTGAGAATTCTATTACAAAGAGCTGATGCAGCTTTTTTTGCTGCAAGATGATGACGATCTTCGTCTTCTTCTTCTTCAGCAACAACAAGAGTAGAAGAAGGTCGTGATGATGCTGTTTTAAGACGATTTAGTGATGTAGAACCTTGACTTTGACTTATACCACGATTGACAACTTGAGAATTATGTCTAGTATTTGGTGGCACATGATATTGCTGTTCATTACTTGTACTATTATTAAATGATCGACCACGTTTAAAAAGTTCTTCAACTACTTGAGATTTGAAATATCTAGGTTTCATATTTTTACATTGATTTTCATCTTTTATCTTTTTAGTTTTAATATCTCGACAGTGTGGCTATACGATTGAACATAAAAAAAAACAGAAAAAGGTGAAATTAATAAAAAAAATTTAAATGTGTAAAATATTCTGTAATATACCTTAATAATTCCAAACGGATAATGAGGAAATCTAGTAGTTTTTTGAGAAGTTGAAGCAGCACCTTCAGCAAAATAATCACTTTGAGTAGAAATAGTTCGTCTTTGAGTAGTAGTGGTACAAGGTCTTTTTGAATTAACACATTTTCTCTTTTTCAATTCATCAATATCTTCTTCCATTTCAGCTAATTGCATCCAAATATAGTTACGAATGTCATTATGTAGTGCATTGATTTGTGCTAATGCTTCAACACTAATATTAGATTTTACATTATTATCCTTCTTATCTGTTTGTGTTGCTGATGAAGATTTTCTTGCAAAATTGAGATCATAAGCTAGTTGAGAATCGTGTGTAATATTGTTATCCTCCATACTACGTAAATAATCTTGTACTCTAGTTGTAGGGGACATTGCAGTTTCTTCTTCAAAATAATCATCCTCATTATTAACTTTAAGCTTAATTTCTTCAATAGTTGAGTATGTTGTTTCAAAAGTAGCATTATTAGTTTCTTCGGTAGCACTTTCTCCAGTATTAGTTGTTGTATCTGTTGATTTATTTGTAGCAGTAGTAGTAGCGGCTTTAGCTTCAGAAAGTTTTACATCAAGTTTCTTGATACTTTTAGATAATTTTCTCTCATACAATTTAATAAATACATCAAGAAGTTTATTCAATTGCTCTGGATCATTGTTTGCAATTTTTATCAGCATCCAAATTTTCATATTCTCCAGGTTCTCGGCCATATCGATCTTGAATGTAAAGAATAATTTTACGAGCATCATCAGCATCATTTGAAGGAATGTATTCTGTAATGTAAATATAGAAATTAAGCAATGGGATGGGAAAAAGGTGAATTTATATTTAGCAACAAAAATTACCTTGAATATCTACACCCAACAAACCACAGGATATTTCAATAAGCGTAGATACATTGATGTCAAATAATGATATGACTGGTTCATGATAAATATTTAATTGTTTAATAAGAAAGTTGATTTTGGTAATGCAAGCTGTAAAAGGAAAAAAAATAAATCATTATATAATTTTTGATGACGATGACAAATGAATAAAAATACAACAGCAGCGCATTTACTTTGTATATACTTTCTTTCAAGTCTAATCAGCTCGTCTGGAGATTCCATTTTACATTTCCAATTCTTTTTACACTTTTCAAAATCATAATTTTATTGGATTTTTGTTTATAAAAAGTAAGAAACACAAAACAGAATTTCTCCAAAAAATAAACTAAAATCATATCGCGCTTTATTTTGTCACCTGGTTAAGCGGCTTTATTTTTACCTTCAATTTCCTCTTTGTTGTCTGATTCGAGCTCTTCTAATGCATCTTCATTTTCTTCATGCTCTTCATTATCAGTTGTTAGTGATGTCAGTGTAAAATCTGAAACTTGATGATATTCAGGAGATTTTTCATCGTCACTAGACATGCTAAACTAACTTTTTACTGCTCACTAAAAAGTATCTTGTCTTGTAAAACAAATCTATTAATTTACAACTTTTGTGTCAAATCCTTTAGCCTCTGCTCAACTTCTCATTGAGAAGTTCTCATGAATGAAAATTCTCCACCGGAAAATGTAACCAATGGTATTTACCATTCCGTATGAAATCAAATGAGTATCAAAAGCGTAGCAATATAAATTATTTATTGTTCAAATGCTTGCAATACATAAGATTTTAGTAATTAGGCTGGCTCTTCAGACATCCACCATTCTATAATCTATTAATATGAGCAGAAATTAGAATGCTAGAATCTAAATACTCAGTAACTATAAAACGTTGCTTACTTTTCTTGTACACCATTCAACAAGGGGTATCAATGTCCAAGCTTCATATCCAAAATAAGTTAGAATTGGTGAAATATAGGTAAAGAGTATTAGTACAAACATCAATGAAATAAATGTAATCAATAGAGGTGCAACAATGGTTGATAGTAAAATTGGAACTAAAATTAATGCTGTGAGACTCACAAAATAAGAAATGCTGCTAAAAATAATTCCCATTTTGATCTTTATTCTATCTATAATAGTCCTACACTTTGCCGTTGTATTATATTTGAATCATATGTTTTTTTATGATTTTTCATATTATGCCATAAAATAAAAATTCTTGGAAGATTTGGACGTCTGCCATTTAAACTAAAAAATTCAAGAAAGAGAAATTCAAGTTTATTTTGTAATAATGATGTTTTGATTTTGTATAATGGCTAGTAGCTAAAGTTGTTGACGTTGATTCAGTAGTCACACATTCTGTAAAAGATGAGTACCCCATTAGTTGTCTCCGACTTGGAGACTCCGAGTGATGATATAAAGACAACTGATATAATATTTATTATTCAATAGCTTGATAACATCATATAGCATATAGGGAACATCCATTTTTTGTTATTTGTATTTATGTAGTTTAATCGTACTACACCAAGATGCATACTATATTGGATGCTGGTCCACATTTGAACAAAATGAGCAACAATTAAACATTCAATGGCACAGTTAAAATAAAATGTCAAATGTTTTTATTAACATTGCAGGTTATACATTATCAATATAAATTTTATTGTGCTGGTTTATTTGATGATGTCTTTGTCTCTTCAGCAGCTGCTTTAGGGGCTTTTGTTACAATTTCTAGCATAGTTCCAGGTCCAGAAGGCTTTTTAGCTTGTTTCTTTGGTGGAGGAGATTTCTTCTTTGGTTTAGGCGCAGGTTTCTTAGCTGGAGCTTTTCCTTTCTTCTTCTTATTATTATTACCCTTAGGTTTTTTTGGTGCTGGCTTTTTCTTTGGTTTTTGTTGTTTTTTAGGTGGAGGTTTTTTCTTTGGTGAAGGTTTTTTAGTTGATGCTGATGGAGGAGGAGGATTAGGTTTAGAGTCTACAGGAGGTGTTGAACCTTCCACAGGTGTATTTTCATTTGTTGTTGTAGTAGTTGTTGGTGTTTCTGATGGTGTTGTCTCTCGTTTAGTTTTAGTACTTTCAGTACAGACTCCATTACATTCCCATGAGCCACTTGCTTCATTTCCATTATTACATTTACATTTGGTTACAATTTCTTGTTGAGCAGCACTTGTATCACAAAATTGTTGAGCGCGACATCCTCCATGAAAATCAGGATTATTTGACTCAATATTTACACAGAATTGATAATTTTCACACTCATTATCATCTTGTGCAATGGCAGCAGCCAAAAATAATGAGAAGACGAAAAAGAGTTGTTTGAAGAGATTCATATTAAACTAGAAAATTAAACTAAAAATTAAATAATTTTAAAAAAAAATTATATATATTATACAAAACCTTAATTCTCACACTTACACGTCTTGATCCGTTGAGCAAAATTTAAAACCTAATTTCCTCTACACTTCCGTGTTTTACAACATATTCTAATAAGAAATGTAGAGCATATAATACATTTCATTTTGTTTATTTTTATTCTGTGTCAATGTCAATGCCTTGTACCAAATGAATAAAGGTAATTTTGCCGAATGAAAAAATGCAAATTGTATCATCCCCGATGACGTCACATCATTATACACATTCTCTTTTCCTTTGACCACCGATCAAACAATATAACTACATATTTCATTCAAGTTTCTTCTTCTAAGTAATATTTATTATAGAAGCAAGTCAAAGGCAATAAGAATATTTGATTCCTTTCATAATGTATCATGTAATAGTAGTACATACTAGAAATTTCTCGTTTGCGTCAAAAATGTCAATCACAAGAAAAAAATTAGAAACGTGGCATTAGCCCTGACATACTGGTTTTAGATATTATGTTAATAAGCAGCAGGAGAAACAAAGCAATAATAGTACAGTTTATAAAAGTAAATATATTGCCATCATATACACTAATACATAATGTATTACGTTTCTTCTTCTATATTGCTTACTTGTGCTTTTATTATTGTCATCGTCAATTGAATTTTCTTTTAGATATACACAATAATACAAAAGAAAGTAAAGAACCATGAAAAAATTGCAAATTGTAAGCGCTACTACTACAAAGTAGCCTTTAATATTGTTCCCTTGTCAGTCTTTTTTACTTTTCTACAATTTGCTATGTGGCCAACATCAACATCAAATCAACCATCAACATTTTTTTTACCTTCTAGACATGCGACCTACCTTATATTATTATACTACACGTATTGGAAATTTCATTCAGCCTACTAATTTATTAAGAAGGTGATATTAGCCTTACAGCACATACAAGAGTAGCATATTATATGTAGATAGATATAGAAAGTTGATACTGTTGATTGATAGACAGAGTGTAGTAGACATTGCCAGCCCAAAATGAAAGAGATAGTAGATAGTCGTTGTCCTGTTCTTCGAAATGGAGAAAGAGAAATCGATACAGTAAAAAAAGGCAAATTACATCGTGTCTTCTTCACACAAGACGAGTACATATACATCTAATGTTTAAAGAGACTCACTCATCATCATGCAATATCCTTTCTCTTGGGCTTTCAAACTTTTCTCAAGTGAGTGCTCTTCTTCTTCCTCAACAACAAGAAGAGTGTGACATAAGAAGCAGTTAGAGTTGAGACACTCATCAGCTCAAGTTGACAAGTAAAAGTGTGAGCAAAAGAGAAAAGCTTACTTTGTTAAATTTATCTCTAAAAGTACGCAAATTATCTCAAGGGTCAAGTTTCAAATTAGTTGTGAAAATGAAAATAATGTGTCATGGGATGTGAGCAAAGTTTAGATAAGAGTCGTGTTCTTCCATCGGTAAGTATATCTAAAAATTTTGAAAAAAAATTACACTTCTAAGAATTGGAGAGTGACTACTAACATTTTGCGTTGTTTGTTGTATAAATTTTTTGTTTCTAGTAAAATCTATTTTGTATAGCACAGGTGGCAAAAGTAGAACAGAATTAGAGAGAGTTTTTACATATATACAGTTTGCATTTCTTCATGATGACTTTTTGTTGTTAATTATGTACAAAGTCACTGACTCGACTTTTTTTCATGATAGATAGATAAGATAGAGAGTATAGGTAGCTGTCATGTGTGTATATAGAGTAGGATACAAATAATCTGTTGAATATTTCACAATGCATGTCTCTCTCACCTCTATTATAAATGCATTCTTCTTCTTTTTCTTCTTCTTCTGTTTTGTTTATAGATCGATGAAGAGTACAGACGAGAGAGTATCTTGTACCAGGGTGTAACAAACCACGACAATAACACAATAACGGTATGCCAATCGATTCACTCATTTGTCCACTCTCTCCTCTTCTTCTTTCCTGTTCCAAAAAGTTGTTATTCACCAAAATCAAAATAAAATACAATACTATAAAATCAACTCTTAGCTAGAGTTTAGTTCAGCCTACTTTCTCATACTTTCATAACTTTCTTTCTCTCTCCCTACTTGAGTAAGTTTGTTCGGAACTAATAAAATAAAAGCTTTTCGTTTCTTCACAGGAAATTGATGCAGATACAATGGATCACATTCTCTCAAAGTATAAAGAGTCAGAAAGCAAACTTCGTCATTTAGAACTAGGTGACCCTGTAACAGTGTATTATATTAAAAAATCACATTTACATAATATTGAACAAGCTATCAAGAATCATAATACAAAAATTGAGCTACTTCGAAATAAGTAAGCTTATTTGTTACGAATATTATATGTAGTTATATAGATAATTTGAAAATTAATTTCCTTTATATAGCAATACCATTACAGCAGATAAATTACCAAGTGTCAAAACTCTATTATCACAAATGGCAGATAAGCCTTTAACAAGAGATGAGCAAGACCGTTTAGCAACAGCCAATAGATTAGAAATAGCATTGGCAGAAGTTGAAATGATGTACCAAGAGAAAGCTATTGTTGAAACAGAAATGTCTAGTCTTCAAAAAACACTTGCACAATTAAAACAAGAATATCAACAACAAGACGACATTTTAACAGAGCTAGCTATTAATAAACCAACACCACAAGAAGCTTCATTACAAAATGATTTGACAGATTTAGAAAGTCGACGAATTAGAATTAGAGATATTTTTGAGCGATGGAAAGAAGCAAGATATTTAGTAGCTGAAGCATCAAGAAATTTCTCATTGGCTATTTCTAAATGGATAACACTTACTAATGAGCTGTATGAAAATTATTTGAATCAAAATTACTTATAAATGTTTTTTGTTAAAATTTAATATTTCTTGTTTTAGGCCTTTGGTACAATATGATATAGGAGAAGAAATTCGTGATTTTCTTGTTACTGCTTTACAATCTATTACTACTGCTAGTTTGTATATTAAAACAGACTTCCCTTATTGTTCTAATGAAGAAATTGAAATTGTAGAGAAAGCTATTTCTTACTTATTTGTCGATATGAAAACTAGTGAGAGAAGAAAGCATGCAGAAGCTTGTTATAGAAGTGGACAGAAAAGAACTATAGCACTCTATGCTTGGCTTGATATGGTAAACTTATTATTATATATGATGAACTTTTGTATTAGTAATTTTTCTTTTATTAAATTTTTTAGACTATTCAAGTAATAATTGAACCAGATTTGAAATACTATACACATGAAATCAATGAAATTGTTCGGAAACTGAGAAAAATACGAACTCAATTTATTAGAGAGAAATATCCTCATTTTCTTTGGAAAGATGATGAAAAGGAAGATATTGAGTCATTGAGTGACTCTTCAGATAATGGTGTAATATTTACACTCAATGACCCTGAGTCTGAAAAAGTTTTGAAAGGTAAAGCCAAAAACATGAATCTTACTTGAATCTTATTTGAGTTTATTGAAACTATTTATTTTTGAAATTTTTTTCTGATTTGAAAGAATTGGATTTAGGACAATTAGCTCCACTAGCATCACGTCAAGAAATTTTTGGAATGCATATGATGCAAAAGGTTGAAAATTACAAAACCCGTCTACAAGACTCAGCACTTACTACCAATGTAATAGATCTAAGACGAGAATCACTAGATAGGTTAGTTGATCAAATTGATGTAGTGAATGAAAAAACTTTATCCAAAAGTTCAAAGGTTATGTCCAATAATAATCACGTAGTATCATCATCCTCGCCAACACGAGTGTCTTAATTTTTAGCCATTTGTTAATCCTGTAACTAACTAAATTAATAAATGTTACTTGAAATAAATTATGCAACTGTTTTTTTACTAAAAAATATGAACTCATGACCTTTTTGACATTTATCATTCATGGTATGTACTAAGCAAAATATGCGTATACGGAAGAACACAAAATTATGAGATAATATCATATGTGAGCAATCAGGAAATTCTGAAGTATTGCTGATCACGAATATGACATAATTTTATAGCTCTCCAGACAGATTTGTAACTTTATATATGTTTAATACTTTATGATTGAACTACATAATATCTCTCAGTGACCCTGTGACCTTCTCTTCTTTGCAACAACATGATGAGAATGTTCTACAATGGACCATGAACTTGATCTTATAATGTGTATTACTCTGCAATCCTAACCATAATACATATACATACATATATACTGTCAATGTATTTATATATCTTCCTGATTCTAGAATATAAAAGCATTTCTGGAATTTTTCAGGAGCATCAATCATTCGTAGTTTGCTCTTTAATTCAATCAGGTCATTAAGAGATTTATTTAGACTACTCAAAATGAGGTTATTTCTATTAGTAATTTCAATCGTTGTACTATCAGTAATTGTATCTGCATCTGAGGTAATTTAATTACTGAATTTAACAGAATCCAATACTTGACAATATCTAACATTTCTTTACTTTTCAATTTAATAGACTGAGCTTAGGCGTAAGCGTCAGGCACAAAGTCCAGGGCTAGTACATTATGGTTCATTTGTTAATGATCCTTATAAAGACACTGAAGGTATTATTTATAACTGATTACACCTTTCTAATTCAAATTCAAATAATCCTTTATTATATTTTTTAGATCTGGGAACACTTTTAAGTAGAAGACAACAATCTTATCATCAACAACGTCCTCGCTCTCAAAGATTCCAAACTCGTTCAGGTGACAATCTTCAACCTAGACCTCAACAGCCCGGAGGATTCAATGTTGAACGTCATTATGTTGCTCGTCTTGGTACTCAAGCTCCTCCTCCACCACCACCACCTCGTCCAACTCCAAGACGTAACTGGATGACAACTTATGCTGGAACTTCAGCCTCATCTACAACAACAGAGATTCCACCATTTGTTTTATTACCTTCAACTCCAGCTCCTCCACCAACATCTTCTTCTTCTGGACTCAGTACTCGTAGTATGCTCTCTCAACCATTGACTTATAAGCCAAGAAGATTAACAGATTATCCTCCATTAAGTCGTCTAAGTCTTGGTCAAGGACAAGGAGAAGTAAGAAAATAAAAAAAAATAATTTCTATAAATCTTTCTTATAAACAAATGGTTTATTATAATCATTTAGGTCGCTGCCAGAGTTGTTCAAACTTCAGATAATCAAAGACTCTCATCATCTCATTATTCACAACAAGATCCATGGAGAGTGACTTCATTAGGTCAACGTGCCCATTTAAATTCTCAACCATCTTCTCTTCAAAGTCAACGTGTGCAAACATATTACACTCAACCTCATCAACAACAACAGCAGCAGTCATCATCATCACGTACACGTTCAGGACTTCAACTTCGTTCTGGTGACACTGTAGCATATCGTAATAATCAAGGACAAGAAGTCCAATGGTCAAGATATCGTCAGAATGAAAATGATCACTCATCTAGAACTGGATTAGATAGTACTCATGCCTTCCGTCCTCAAGCTAGAAATAATGGTAGACAATACCCTTATCCAATGTTACTGGAAAAAGAAACATCAGAGAAAGCTAACAGAGAAGGCATTAGGCAAGTTGTTCTTGCTTAAATTTACATAGATATAATAGTAAGTAGTACTAACACTAGTTTAACAGTTAAGTCTTATTGACTATACTAAAAATACTAATTGTTTAATATGTGGGTTGCCTTTAATATTACAGAGTTGGTGCACATTTTTATGATTGTGAAGATCATGAGCTTCCTTACTTTCCTGGGAATAATGTTGTTAAAACTATTTGTAATAGAATCAAAGATAATGCTCCATAGTTTTTTTTAAATGTAATCATCTACTTCTTAATATAGACTGTCTTTTTCATACGTAGAAATAAAAATATGCTAATTTGTTTCTCTTCAAAGTTTGTATACTTTTTTTATCAACATTTAACTTTAATAATCATCTCACTTTTCATTCACATACATCACATTTAATATGTAGGGATAGTCATAAACATCATTTGAGACAATTTTTTTAGAATTTTCACTTATTATCATCATATTTAGCATTTTGTATTTTAGAATTAGTTGTCATCATTGTCATATTTTTTAAGAGAATATATATGTATTTATATAGAATTTCTAATGCGCATATAGTATATCTACTAATTGTCAATATGTAAAATTTTTTTCTGCTAATATTAATAAAGTCCTCTCTGTATGTGTATAATAATTAGCTCGTTTTGTCTTTACTGTACATTTTTTTAATATTTTAGGTACATTGTACAATTTAATAGTAACAATATTTTGTAGATACCTACAATTTTTTAAACGACATTTTATATATAATATAACTTTTTTTTAATTACAATTAATTAGTCTCTCGATAAAGCGCGGATTTCTTTTAATAACAAGCGTGTGTTTGTTTGTTTTGCCATTCTTCCTTTCATGAAATTTTTTATCATATAGAAATATATATACTAACATTACAAGAAAGTTTTTTTTGGTAAATATGATTGTTCACTGTTGTTCTCTATTTAATAACACTGAGATAATATACAAATATATTCTTCTGAGATTGTATGTCAGTAATAGTAGCTGGTCAAATATTTAAGTCAGATTTACAATTTTTTAAATTACACTGGTGACAGTTAATATAACATTATATTCTCTTTCATTCAATTCGATCGAATGTTACAACAACATTTCCCTATAACAAGAATTAAATTATTATTAGTGGGTATTTTGGTGGGAATGGTTACAATAATTTTCTTAATGAGTTGCTTATACATAAAACTACTATATGTACACAATTAATTTACAATTAGTGATTGATTTTTTACGCACACGGTACATAGTTTACAACAAATGTACCAAAACTAATAATTTTTAACAATACTAAGACTACACTAAAAACTATATAGGATTACAATAATATATTTTGATTCTTGAACGATTTTTATATCTCCGGTGTGAGAATATATATATATATATATATCTAAGTAAACGTTTTCTTAAAAAATATCACATTGTCCTTTATCCTTGCCTATCTTCATAATAATATATCGTCCATCCAAAAAGAAAAACACATTTTCTTATACAAATTAGACACTCTCAATTTACTGTTCCTCAGTCAAATTCTTTTTCTGTATGGTTTGAGAAATTATGAATCATCAAAAAATGAAAGACTTTAAATGAATCAAAAAAGTAATAACAAGTCTGAGAAAAAAGCTACTGTTATATATATATATATAATAAGCATAATATATGTATATGAGTCATAAATAATATAATATATTATTGTTGTACTCGAAAAAAATGTGAAGCTCGGCAAGAAAAGCTTAAATATGTATATATAATAACTACTTCGAGAAAACAACACTGAATGAGAAAAAATATGAAGCTTCACAGTCTTTAAACAAAAAATTATAACAACAACAAGCATCATGAAACAAATTTTTTAAATATGTGACACAAAATCAGCAAAATTACATATCATGACGTACACTTCATAAATGATTATAATGTACCCTGTAATGAAATTTTGCCTACAAATGAGATCACAATTTTTGTTGAGATTTTTTTTTGCTTTCTCTTACACAATTTTGTTTCACTTTTCTACGAAAAATATCAATAGTTATTTTCGAGATTATATAATCTATTCAGTCAGACAAAAAGCAGTATACGATGATAAATGACATTTCTACATTAGAATATAATGAGTTGTTGAGTATATATGTAGTAAGACATGATATATGTGTTTGTTTTTTTTTGACCAACATTCAATTTGAGATAAACTAGTAAACATAATATATGATTTGTTTTTAATTTTTTTCACTTAAGTGTCGACTTGTTCTGCTGGTGCTGACCAACGACGTTTCTTTGGACAAGATGGGTTGGAGGATGAAGCATCATCATCTTCTTTAACAGTATTTTGTTTATCAGATGATGATGATTCTATTAGTTCTTTTGCTGCTGTTGGTGCTGTGACAGTTGTTGGTGTCGAAGGTGAAGAATTTGAGCTTGAAGAAGCAGCAGCCAACAAACTATTAATTTTTCCAAAAGCACCAGGAGTTAAAACAAGTGGACTGGGAGGTGGTAGCATTGCAGCTGACAATAAAGAGTCATTCTTTGGAATAGATAGTGGTGATGGTTTATTTACATTTCTACGTGATGCTGCTGCCGTTGGTTTTGCCCCTTGACCACCTCCTTTAGTAGCTCTTGATGATCTAGCAAAAATATTGGTGGCTCTTGATGCTCTTGTTTTTGTTGGAGTCACAGGTGGTTTTTGTTGAGCTCGATTTCTTGTTAGAGTTATACAAACGTCACCAACGTTTAATTGACTACAACGAAGTTGAAGAAGTTTCTCAGTTGTTATCGGTGAAGAAGAAGCCCATCCACGGTCAATTATAAAAAATGGTTGTTCAGCACTTGCCTCAATTACAACCTGAAATATCAGATTAAAAAGATATTAAAAATTAACTCAATTTATTTATATAATTTCCATAATAATAATATATACATTTAGATAATAAATTCTGTTATCATCAGGAATTAGAAAGTGAAATGTAAGAATAATTTATAGAAAATGATGATGATATGATATAATAAAAACAATGAAAAAAGATGAAAACAAAATCTCAAAAGAAATCAAACCGGTCTCTATCTCTTTCTTCTTCTCTGCTGTATACATACATACTAGTTAATAAAACTGGAAAACACTCGTAAACCTACTCAATGTATTTAATTTCTCATAAAATAATCATAAGACTATATAGAAAAGAAAGGAGATAATTCATGACTCCGTCTCCTTTACACAAAGACACAATCTCCGGTATTTAATCTGTCTGAAATTTGACTCCAAATTATATCAAATCAGTAATTAGTTGATGAATTCCTTTGTAAGTTTCTGTCAGGTTATTGACATTGATGCATTCTGTAAAGTGACAGTTTGAGTCTGTTGCCTTCACTCAAGAGTCACACTAATTTAATTACTCTTCTGGCATTGACTTGCTTAAATGTCATATCATCATCCAATCCAATTTACCAAAAGCTAACAAGTCTCACGCTACTGTCTAATATAAGTTACTTTATGTAATCAGCAAACCAAAACCACTATATATACTTTTGTGATGCAATTGTACTCATTCATTAAAATGAGCTCACTACTAAAGGAAAAAAAACTGGCATGGCATGCAAAAAGAAACACAAGACTGGCATTTTTTCATTATTACACATTTTTCTACTTTACTTGTCTGGCTACCTTTTCCTTTGCCTGGCACTGGACTCTCTCTCTCTTACTTTGAAACCTCACCTGGTTCAACTACTTTATGAGCTCAACGATACAATGCTCTAATTAACACAAATCATCCACACATACAGAAGAAGAATCTTTTTGCATACTACTATACTCTTCTTTCAACGTTTCAATTTTCAAAGCAGAAACCTGTGACTATATGATGACGTAACCCTTTTATTCTAACAATAATCCTCTGAGTGAGTATGTTGTAGTTAGTATTTAATTTTCAAGATAAAATAAGTCGTTTTTCTCTGTCAGTCACTACTACTACTACTACTACTACGTTAGATTAGCACACACGTACATATATAACAATGGTTTAAAAAGCTCATGAAAAAAATCATTTAACATTTAAAGCCCATTGTATATTTATATATCTATCTCTCTTGTTGCGCTTTGTATATTACTTTATTATTTCTTTCTTTCTTTTCTGTACATCATCTTTTTCTTATACTCCTCTTCTTCATTCCCTGATACTAATGGTTGTTATCAGAAAAACGTAAGCTGTTCATACGATTGCTAATACACATATTGCTCTCTTTTCCCCATATCTAATTGCTCTATCTATATATAATATCGCTCCGCACCATAAAATTTTTGCTAACCGCCTGGATGAATGATGCTACCAAGTTTTTTCAACTCGCTATAAAAAGAACATCATATCAACAGTATCACGTATCTTTTAACTTTTTTTTCTGTAACTCGCAGAGAAACACTAACAATAAGTGAACCTGCAAACTTCCAGTCGTTGAGAAAGTCATTAGCACACAGTCGGTCTATTTAAAATGCCATTGAGCTTAGTCGTTAAAAATTTTGTCTTTTACAAGTATACATATAAAAAGGGAAAAGAAATATATATATAAAACGAGTTGCAATTTTACAGGCGGCAAAAAGGTAGTAGCCAAAAGGCACATTTAATATAATTAAAATCAAGGTTGTCTCTATTACTATACACTGACCGATCGGCAAAGACCAATCGCCACTTTTACTATATAACCAGTAGCCATGAACTCTCCAAACTGATTTACTACTTCAAGTTTACTACATAGTATCAAATCAACTCTAACCTTTAATAAAATGGCACTACTACTATATAATAATAATACTCATCTCATCTACTACATAAATCTAAATGCATGATGCAAAAGAATTTCATTGTAGTTTTACATACTATGTGGAATACATATATTATCTACATACATATGTATATATATATGACTAGAGGCAGTTCCAGAAGGAAATCGATGCTGCCTCAGAAGTAATTTAGTCAAGTGAACTTAACTCTTAGTAATGTGAGCCGAAAGTCACGATGATCACGAGAGAAGCAACTCAAATCAAATTCATTTCCAATGATATGATGAACAATAACACAATATAGGATAGTTAGCTAAAAGTCAAGTATAGTAGAAATGAAAGAGAAAGGAAAAGTTGTTGTACATAAGAGAATGTTATATAGAGAAATACACTACAAGTTTAATCAAAACTGGCAAAATTATTACCACGAATGCGGCACGGGTGGTTGCTATTTGACTTAGTAGCACTTATTACTTATTATTACGATGATGATAGTGAAGTAACTAAAATTCACTTCTGGCATTGTATCTATATAGCATTGCATGATCTAGTTACATTTTCTTTCTCCTTTTAGCAAAAGTATTCAACTATGCAAGTGAAGTGTAGTAATAAGTTGAGTTGAGTTGTAGTAATAAGTAGCAGCAGGAGAACAGAAGTTGTACTTTTGTTGAACAATTGAAGAATCAAGAAGAAGAAGAAGCTCAAAGCTAAAAGTTAAGATGAATAAAGAAGGAAAAAGAAGCTCGCTTTGCATTCCAACACTCTGTTGTAGTGCTTTGAGAGATCTTCTCAGAACATGTTAATAAATTCTTTATGCGTAAAAAAACTAAGAAAGAAATCTTCTCTATGGAAAGAAGAAAAGGAATAATAAATATAATCGTAATCATAAATTCGTTTACTATATACATTCAAAACTTTCTTCTATTATAGTAGTTACTTTTTCCTGTTTTGTTCTATTCCACAGTATTTCAAATTTCAACATTGTAAATTTTAAGCTTCTCTTCTTTATTCTAATAATCTATTTCTTCATTATCCTAGCACTAAATTATTCAATATATTTTTTTTCAATTCTATAGAATGCAATGAAGTCTCTCTCTCTATCTCTGACAAGTCTTGTTATTTTCATATATACTAATTAATTTATGGTGGTACTAACTCAACAAGATATTTGCATGTCTATACAGAGAAGAAAATTGAGATGCATACAATTTATCACTTTTCAATTCAGCACTTTAGTACAAGAAGCATAATAAAAATACATTGACTTTTCTTCCTTGCATGCATCATCTGCATGTTGTCTCATTTCATTCTGCAATCCGTGTCAAGTAGGCGTATTTCTATTTATCTTGTACATTCAAAAACAGTAGCCTTGCAAGAGGATATATTATTACACTAAACTTATTTTCTCTGTAATGCAACTCCTGACTACTATATATAATACGCTGGTAGAAGTCTAAACATCTTGAAGAATGAAAAAACAAGTAGTCAAAAAGTCAAGTCTCAAGTCAATGTTTGTTTTTATATGTGTCTGTCTTCACATAAGATAAATACTTGAGATATACTCACATTACTCCCTCTCTTCTTCTTCTTTCTTGAGTCTCTTCTCTTGAGAAGAAGAGTCGATGAGTAGAGTAAGTGATAAGAAGAATGAGAAGTTTTAGAAGAACAACGTCTGTTAAATTGTGAATTGCATATAAAAATAAAAATAAAGAACTCTGTAGTAAGTAGGGGCGGAGTAAGACAAACAACATAGTTTCTGAACAAAGTCTTCTTTTTTTCTTCTTGACTCAGTCAGATGTTTTTATGTTATACGTGCATTTGGTCATAAATGAAGGCATTTAAAAAAACTATATATACTATCAACTGCTGCTGCTGTTCATTCCTGTCAAAAACTAAAAAAAATACAACAAAGTCAGCTTTAATTTTCATCTCACATACATACTAACCAATGGTCAATAAATACTACTATATCTACAGCAGCTGAAAAGAGCAAGAGCAGCAAGTCTTCTCTACTCTTTTACTTATTCGGTCCAGAAAAGCAATAAGAACCTAATGTGTCTTTAGAAAAGACAAGTTCTTCTTTATTTTTTGCTTTGGGCGAGAATATCAAATCAAAAGTAGTATACATAACTACTAGAGTATAAAAGTATAATCGTCACACACACAAAATGTAGTAGTCATTGAAGACAACTCTTTTAATGACTGAATTGAGATTGAAAGCTCTGATACATTTTAGATATTCATTTTCTTCTCGCCTTATTCTACTCCTCCTCTCTCTTCTCTTGCTCAGTTTTACTTTTGTTGTCGACAAGACTTATTGCTTGTTTGTAGTTATTCTTGTCAATCAAGTTTGGAGAATTTAGACTTTGTGTCCACTGTTACAACCAAAGACGAGTTGCCTATTGCTGCTGCTGATGCATTATTTTTTTACTATGTATTATAAAAAGTGAGAAATGGCTATCGGTCATTACCACATTACACAAAAGGCATAATACAAGAAAAGATGAGAGAATTGTATAATAATCAAGCTAAGTGGAATTTAGTGGAATAAATTTTTAATTGTAGACTTCTTCTTCTTACATTGGCTGTAGATCACGTAGGTTAGACTTAAAGTCACGTATCATTTTAGCATTCCGCAACGTACACACATCTTTATATAAAATAGTAGAATAGCTACAAGAAAAGAAAACTCTAAAGCACGTCATATTTCTATCCTCGGTGGAGTGGAGGCACTAACAATAATAATAAACCATAAATTAAATCACAGCAGTAGTAGACTCCCTAATTACGCTAACTATCTTAACACTTGTGCCTTTAGTACTCTTGAGCTACAATTACATTACATTATTACACGCGCCCAACAAAATTCTTTAAATCCTCTCTTGGTTGTCTCTTCAACAAAAAAAATATATATATACCAACTCTACACTAATTACCTAAAGCTAACTAAACCTAAATTCAACTTAAAATTTTCTTCATTTCCGTCTTTGTCGTTGCAGGGAACTGATAATAAAAAAATAAAATTCTTTCGCATAGTGTAGTTAGCACTAACATTGTAATAAATAAATCTACACTTCTTCTCCAACAACATTTGCGACGCTCTGCTCTCTTATAGCTAGAGTTGTACTCTTTTTCTTGAAGGGCATCATTCAAAACATACATTTCATTACAATTTACAACTTAAATTTAACAAAGATAAACATACACACATAAGCAGCACCTTTCAGAAAAAGAATTAGAGTTTAAAGAATATGTACACATAGAGTATAAGCGAATTATTATGCAAGCTATGATGCTATCAAATGCACTCATGTGTAGAACAAATGATTTTTTTACAATGTGATAATCACTCACTCACAATATATGCTATACAGAGAGAGAGAGAGAAAGAAAAGTTATATATTCCAGAGTGTCTTACAATTTACAACAAAACTTACAAGACTAAAGTAGTAATAATAATAATACCACCAGACCAGAGAATGCAATGCTAATGCTAAATTTAATAATAAATTCCAACCACGTACGAATTAAACCACCAACTAACCAACCACTGTATAGCATTTGAAAGAAAATTTTTATTACGGGAAACTGACTCTAGTTTTCTAAATGGACAAAGCTTGCTCAAACATAAAAATTACAAGAGAAGAAGAATGACATGATGGAAATGTTGTTTCAGTGCATACACTGAACAAGAAGAAGTGTGTGTGTAAAATGTAAAATCTACGTAAAGTCTCCATCCGTTGCGAATTGCTAATACTAGCTTCTACGCCCATTTTATAGAGTAGACTAAATAAACCGTGTAGATTCAGACCTTGAAACAAACAAACAATAATATATGTGTGTGTACACATAATTATCATCATCTTGAAGTAAAGAAGGAGAAGAGTGTAGTAGTAGCATCAGAAAAAAATAGCTTCAAAAAACCTTTTGCTCATTATCATCACCGTCTCTCATAATCACATAAGTTTCTTTCTACATACATATATATATATATACTAATATGAAACAAGAAGAGACTTTAATATAATGCTGGGAAACTACATAATCGTTATCTCACTTTATATCCAAGTATATGTAGGATATATAGTACGAAAATTGTTGAAAGTTAGCAAGTTTTAAACTTGAAGGAATAACTAAAAAAGTGAACGAGAGAGTTTTAGCTTAATCGACAGTAGACATCACATTGTAAAAGAAAACAAGCGAAATAACAACAAACATTGATTCTCATATCCGGTAGTACTTATTAACTACTTATGTACTCTATACTATATAGACACTTTATCTCAGGATGCAGATAAAAATGATGAGTTTCAAAAAGTCTTTCAAAGTAAATTGAGTTGAAAAATGACTTGAAGGATTTATAATTCAGAGCAAAAAACAATGGCAAAGAAATGTTAACACAACGATTTATAGGTGCTTATTGAACATATAGTTAAGACTCTTAAGAGAAGTCAAAAAGTCAAAGTTGATGCTATATAAAATTTCCACGTGTTATACTACTACCTATAATGAAATTCTATGAGTTGTCCGCACAGGTAATTTATTATTATTTCGTCCAGAAAGTTCATAGCCGTATCAACATCAAAAACTCTCACAAAGTACTTAGGAGAACGTGCTTAATTGCTCTAAATTACCACCTTTCCTCCTTTTATTTGCACTTCAATGCTTCTATATGCTTACTCCGAAAAGGATCGAGTGATATATATGTCGTCACACTATTATAACGAAATAAATAAAATACCATGCTTAAACACCCGACTAATGCAAAATATCCAATCCTTTAATGTATCCAATTTTCTTATGGCGCCGCTTATTCAATTAATTTATATTTTAAGTCTGTATATATACAAATCTTCAAATTGCAAATGAATATAGACGAGAAAAAACATGTTGGAGCTTAAGAGAGAGAGAGAGTAGCAAAAGAGAATAAGGACCAATATAAGGAGAACAGTTGCGTGAATTGTGGATGTAAATTACTTTTTCGCACCGACATGCAAATTGAGGAAGATCAAGCAACTGCCGAATGTTTTCTACTGCATTAAAAATAAATGGCAAAAATGTTATGACTTTGTATACTCAGTTGGCGTGTTGTTTACAACTTTTTACTCACATCCGATTTTTCGTCGAGTGTTAATTTCAAAACATTTTTAACATTCAAGTAAGTAAGTAAGAGTATATAAACCCTGATTCTCTTCTGACCCTGAACTTGTTGTAGTTAACTAAAATAAATTCACATAAAATATTCTCATTTCTTCACTACTACTGCGACGACAATAATAATCTACACTACGACAAAAATTTTAGCATATAAACATATTGAGTGAGAAAATTAATTCAGTAGTTTTCATGTGAAATCAAAATTTACTTCTTGAACTTGAAACTCTCTCAAGGTCTTAACAATTCAACTATATACTATACTCTTCTACTCTCTAAACACATACTTATTATTATAACTCAATTGATGTTGAGACTTTTTTTTTAACTTCTTGACTATATCAAATCGACAGCAGCCAAGAGAAAAAAACTTGTCAAATTTCAGCAACATTTTCTACATCAAACTCTTGACTAATCTCTTTGAATTATCTTGATAGAATAAAGTAGCAAGTAATGTACAGCAAAAACTATGTACTATGTGTACGCATACAGAATCTTATGTCGAACTATGCAAGTTTGTCCTTATTGAATTAATCATATTTTCAACTAAATACATTTTCCTTTTCTTATGGTCCTCTGATGATAATAACGTAAACATAACAAATAATAATGAAATGAAATAATCGGCAAAATAAAAAAAATTAAACCACAACCTTAACCAACAACTTGAACTTTTTACTATTTTAATGATATAGTGGTACAGGTATAAAGAATCAGAAGGCTGTACTACAGCAGGATTTTGCATGTGAGCAAGAAAAAAGATTGCGCTCAGGCATTCACTTACAACTTATGTAATTACTAGGTATAATATACAGCTTCCATATATTCTTCCAGTAAAATACCAACGGATCAAAACTACTAGTTTTCTGCACGTTTTCTCTCTCTCTTTATATTAGATATAAGTACTCCGTGAAAAAACTCGTTTAGCAGTTTGACTTTAGACTCTAGCATTACAATATTGCAAAAAAACATTTTACTATATTTCATATATATATACAATATACAAGTGTTATGTATACACTTATGTATAAACCGAGTGAGAGATGCAATAAAGATTTCTTTTTCTGCATGGAATAAACAACAAAAGAAAATATTTCATTACACATCAACCAACCTCAGTATTTATATATACATAGTATGAAAATGAATATTATCCTATCTTTTACATCTATCTGAAGAAGGAAAAAACTCTTAGTAAAAAAAATTATACAGGCGATTTCTTGGAATGTTGACTTATAAACGTTTACGCTTCTTCTCAATCTTTTTCTTCAATAATAATTCTGGTTGCTTGCTAATATTTTCTTCTTCTCTCTTATTTCTATTTCTTTCTCCATAAAATGTTTGTTGTAGTAGTAGTAGTAGTAGTTACTGTGTGAGTGCGTGCGTGCAAGTCAATGCAATGGAACAAAATGCATAAAATATTATTATATATGTATATATATACTAACACAATCTTCAATCTCAAGAAAGAGTATCATCATATATCCATTTCCATATACACTTTCAACAACATATAATATTGTACCGATAATTACCAAGAGTCTTCTTCATCATGATAAGTGTTTAGATATATAGTAAAGTAAACGCCTTCTTGGTAATTACATTTGCAAATTCTCAAAGTCAACTTTAACATAGGTAGTACTTATAGTAGTAGTAGAAGAGAATGTAAATAATATATGTAGCATAATAGCAGTACATATTGTAAGTTGTTTAGTTATATAAGGTGCTTAATTTAATTAGACACATCTCTACTTATTCTATACTATATACAATTTGTTGTTTTGGCTCATTAATACTAGTAGCTATTTAGTTGTACAGCTGGTGAGTGATATATGAACATTTATTTTACATTCCATCTCATCTCTAGTGTACCTGTCTTCTTCCTTCACTATAAAACACTCTCAAGACGAAACTCTCTGTCTGTTCTACTAGTAGTTTGCAAATCTACTTTGATACATCATGAAATACTAAATCTCTACATTCCGACTGACTGTGTGATTAGAGTGTGTGATAAAAAAAAAGTAAATTACACGCTAGTAGAGCAATACATCAAGAGCAATGCATATTATGTAGTAGTATATGCCCAATGTATGTAATTTCACACTAGTTTTTCATCATCATTTACGTATCAAAAAAGTCTAGTTTGTTACGCATAGTACCAAAACCAAAATGATATTTTATGTATAAAAGGAAACTGAAAGTATATACATAATATAATGAAAGATTGTAAAAAAATAGAAATTACATAGAGATAAATATATACACATAAAAGAAGAAGAATAGATATAGAAAAAAAGAATCTTGCAAAATGTCAACCTAATTAGGTAACTTAATATCTTCTTGGTATATTATTCCTGGAAAAGTTTTTTACATGACGCTTATTTATTACCTGTTGCTGTGGTGACTTTTGTTCTCTGGCACCAATGGTTGTCAAGATACCCATGATAACTCGACAGTAGTTCCCTTCGCCTTTTTTCTCTACAGCTAGCACTGTACAATGAATTATGCGTAGAGATTCTGACATTGCAGCTGCAGCTTGAATAAAGTCTTCTACTCTCAGTCTGTGGATATAAAAAAATGTAAATTTTATATATCTGTAATAGCATAAATTTTAATGACTTACTCTTCTACTGGTCGCAAATCTCCAGAAGCCAATTGAATCAATGATCCTCTTTTAAATGCATCTAGCACCGGCTATTTACATCAAAAAGTTATAGAAATTTGCTACAGTTGGAAATATATAGACTTTTTTAGAAATATCTTACCATTTGCTCTACAAGCATCATTTTTCCATCTTTGATCTCACTAGCCATCACATTTTTAGAAACAAGTGGTGATCTCTGAGTCTTTGGTGATGAGGGCACCACTAATGATTGAGCAGAAAGAATTGAATTGGTCTGTTTGTGGTTGATTGCTGCATTTTGTTGATTATAAAGGTACGAGTTTGAAGAAGAAGAAGTAGTAGTAGTAGCAGCGGAGGACGGCATTTTCAGGTACTTGACATGATGATGATCCCCTGCATTAGAATTAGGTGAAATTTGTTGTTGTTGTTGATGATGCTGGTAGCTTGATGGCATTGGTGGCAGTAAAAGTGAAGGAGATTGTTGTTGGGTACCATCAGAAGGAGCATAGCGTTTACGACTATTACCAATAACATTATTATTCCCATAGTAACTTTTTCCTGATTGATGATGCTCAGGTAACAATATACTTCCACTTCCATTATTGTTACTATGGTGATTATGTCTATGATTACCATTGACAACCAAATCTTCAGCGAATGAGATACTCTTACTAAGCTTTACTGGTGGTAATTGTGGCAACTCTTTTAACATTTTAGTTGGTGAACGAGATAAAAGTCTATGTTTAAGAGATGAACTACTACTATTGTTGTTTGTATTTAGTCCATTCATTGGGTAATGATGATTTTTTGCCAAGTCCACAGGTGAAACTGATCGTTGTCTCTTATTATTGTGATGTTGCTGTTGTTGTAAGAGATGGCTATTATTTCCATTCCATAGAGAACTGAGTGGATTTGGCACCTTTGTAACTGACACAGGTTGTCCATGATTCTGAAGATCTTTGTACCCTTGATGATGATGAAGATGATGTTGATTATTGATTGACTCTTGTTGTTGACTTTGGCTTTTAGATGCTATATACATTGGCAGTCCATTTGAGATACCTCCTCCTCCTCCACCATTAGGTCTTAGTTTTAAATCATCATATGCTTGTTGAGCTCTACTTGATGCTACCATACTTGACACGGAATGCAATCCAGTATGATTGTTATTATGTTGTTGAACTCCTCCTCTAGAGGAATGACGACCATTACTAAGATGATGAATACTTGAGTCAAGCAGTTTACTATTTGTGGAATGAGTTGAAGGAGATGGGGATCTACGTTGTTGCTGATTATTATTATGCCTTATTGAAGGTGGTGAAGGAGAAGCAGACTCTGAATTTGATTGTTGTTGTGGAGGAGGTGGTGGCAATGGTAGTAATAAATTGGAATGATGAAATGAATCTAAATAAGCTGCAGCTGAAGCAGCATTATGAGAATAAGGTGATCCAAATAATCCACTATATGGCAAATGACCACCAGCAGCTGCTGCTGCAGCATAAAATGCTGAATTTAAATTTTGTAAGTGAGGATGATGTGGCAGTGGAAATCCTGGTGGAAATAATCGATCTGTAAGCATTGATGGAGGTGGTGGTGGTGGTAAAGAATGAAAATTGGGTGAGTGAGGTTGGGACGATGATGAATTATTATTGGATGCTGAATGTTTTGAAGATGGTGATGAAGCTGGTGACATTGATGAAGAACGTAAAGGAGTTGTAGGAACATCAGCATACATTGGTGATTGAGAATCTTTTCGTGGACTACTTCTTGGTGATGGTGTCAAATTATAAGGTTGTTGTTGTTGCTGTTGATGAATTTGATGTTGAGGATGATGTTGATGATGATGATGGTGACTTTGCTGTTGATGAGAATGAAGATAAGATGAAGAATTTCCTGATAAACGACGAAGTCCATTCAACTCATTACCACTTGTACCATTTACAATTGACATTGAGGCACGTCTTCCATTTTGCAAGTTGTGTAGTCCTTTCTCATTAGGTGAAGAAGACAAACCTCTTGAACTACTTATAGGCAATGAAGGTACCAAAAATTTCTGAGAATCCATTAGTCCAACATGTCTTCCATTACTACTGACACCACCATTATGATGAATTATAGCTGAGAGTCGACTGTTATTGTCCAAAGCGGACTTTGAGTTTAGACAACTTGTTGCTGAGATCATTTCCAATCCTCTTATTTTTACTTTGGAGACTCAAACTCTATATTTTTGAAAAAAGAAAGAAAACAGAATATTAGAAAAAACTTGAATGTGAAAAGGTCATAAAAAATATTGTGAATCCCTATAAATATTATTGCAACGGTTGTACTTGATTATATCCAAACCAATATGATCAAAACTGATTTGATCAAACGGATTAGATCAAAACTTGATATGATCAAAAGCATGATATGATCAAA